>JAPSGF010000113.1:1024232-1034316 GCA_035772895.1 Perdix hodgsoniae | reverse complement strand
AGTTGCTGAAACCAAAGACATTGATTTCATGATAAACCAGATAATTTTTATGAACATCTGTCTTTCATAAATACCATGGATGTTTAGTAAAATATTCTTGCAGCTGAAAAGGAATAAACCAGGTGAGCTATTCTGCAAGTGAAATGGAAGATCATGATACTGGAATCTCACCTAATTTCACCTCTTCTCCCTCCCTGTCACTCCTTTTTCAGAACCCTTTTAGAAAAATTAAAAATCTGTGGATGTCCAAGGTTGCAAAGTTTTGAGCCTAGATGAGCCTTTGCTGATTAAAAATTTGCGTTATGTTTTGTTTCTCTTGAAAGAAAAAGCCCCATACTTGCAAGCATGCTGTAACCTTTATTTCGCATAAAGAAAGCTTCACCTAAAAAAAACTCTTAGAAAAAATTCTTTAAAATAATTAAATATCAATGTTCATAGAAAGCTACATTTTGTTTTTAAAAAAGTATGATTCTGCTGAATAAAAACTGGCATAAAGTAAAAAGTAATTTTTCAAAATAAAACATTTGAAAACAATGACCAAATGTTCTATGGTTTTGCTGAATTTCCTCATTACAGAATCACATGGCTCACTTGGGAAATGCTGAGCTGGCCTGACATTTTTTATCCAGTACAACTTTTCATCCATCTGTTTTCATATAAATTATTTTTCACTTCTGAATTTTAGAAGGGGGATAAAAATGAATCTAAAAATCAGAAACGCCGCTTATGCTTCTATATAGAACTATTGCAAGTGGCATCATATTACATGCTTAGAACTGCATCTTTTTCTGTATTAAAGTGTCGAGTGGAAGGCTGGGGAGAAAATGTCAGATGTAGCAAAGAAAGATATGGTTTAGTTTAAGTTGTGCACGGAAAGAAGTGAAAATATGACTTAAGTCAAAATAAGACCTGCTAATATGTGCTCCTTCGTGACACATTTCCTCTGCATCACTTTCTGCTGCCTGAATCTGATTCTGCAAGACCTTGCGCACATGAATAGTCTCACTAAACATGACAGGGCTGCTGGAAGAGTTGGCAGGTCTTGAGCCAGAATGTGTCACAGTTACATGATACCACAGTGAAACCAGCTGAGTATCAAGGGACATTGGTAGTTGAGAACTTGAATCCTTTTTCCAGGTTGCTTTCAAACTGTTTTATGTGTTTTAAGCATATTACCTTTTTTCATAAGTGCTTCATAAATGAAGAACACTGCTTTCTTCACCACCTGCCTCTGCCTTCTTCCTCTCTTTTCTTCAGGAGAATAAAAAGTAGAAGGAAAAGTACATCGTATGCCATCTCTGTTTCTATATATGCAGCAAATAAGACAGAAGAAAATTGGAGATTTTGTGTATTAAACTGACTAAGTTATATCAGGATATCTAAATTGCTTTATCTCAAGCAAGTCCAACAAGTATTACAGAACTGTTTAATGGTGCATCCTTGCATGCTTATTGAACATCTTCACTGTAATCATGTCATAGAATCATAGAATGAATTAGTCTGGAGAGGACTTCAAAGATCATCTAGTTTCAGCCACCCCTGCAGTGGATAGAGCTGCCCCCCACCAGCTCAGGCTGCCCAGGGCCCCATTCAACCTGGCCTTTAGCATATCTAGGGATGAGGTACCACAGCTTCTCTGGGCAGCTTCACTGCCCTCTGAGTATATATTTCTTCCTAACATCTAATCTAAATCTCCCCTCTTTTAGTTTAAAGCCATTTTCCCTTGTCCTGTCATTATCAGACTGTAAAAAGTTGGTTTACCTCCTGCTTGTAAGCTCCCCTCAAGTACTGGAAGGCCACAATGAGGTCTTGCTGGAGCCTTCTCTTCTCCAAGCTAAATTACATACTACCAGGGCTTGTTTGGGGGTAAGTAGTAAAGATTAAAGATAATATCACAGTGTAATTGCTACAGCACTTGAAAGCTATTATAAATAAAAGAAGTCAATATTGTTATTGCTTCATACATTATTAATATGAACAAAAATAGCCCCTACCCGGAAACTAGATCTTTCAGATCAAGACTGTGTTTCAAGAATCTCAATGGAAGGCTCCAAGAAGTCTAATCTCAAACAAATGGAAAAGAAAAAGGAGAAAAAAAGAAAAAAAGAAAAGAAGAAAAAAAGAAAAACTCCTGAGAAAGCGTCTGATTCTTTAGGGGATGAGATGAAATCTGGAGACGTGATTTATACTGTCTATAAAATACTAAATTATTCTAAATCATTCTATATAAATGCACAAAAAGGTCCTGTGTCTAAAAATACAAGATGACAGTTGAGAAGCAGAGATACTTAGTTTTCCAAACTGATCAGTAAAATAGAATGAGAAAAAATATTTTAAATATTAAATTGGAGATTATTACTTTTTCATATGGTTGCATTTTCAAAATTCTTTAGAAGTCTTTCTCCAGTGCGAGGTTAACTTGGTTTTCTTTGCTTCTTCTGTATCAATGAAAATATCAGTTTGAAAATTTGTGGTCCTGTATTGGTGGTAGTGATTTTGCAGTAGCAGTAATACAGGAGTAGATATACTTAGCCGTTTATATGGGCAGGCTATGTTTTTTCTCTCATTCATTCCCTCTACTTTTCTTCTGTTTTCTATTTTCTTCCTTCCTCTGTATGAATGGACTTTACCCTTTTTGATATATATATATATATATATTTAATGAAATGCTCTGAAACTGTTTACAAAGTCAGTTTCTTAATAATGGTTGGTTTAGGGGATATGTACAAATGTACAAAAACATCAGACACAGTGGGAAACCAATTCAACACTCTTTCTGAGAGTCAATTAAAAATTAAATTTCTATGCTACATAGAATTTTCTTTTGCTGCACTTTCTAGGCACTGTTTTATATTATGGTTTTGTACTATTACTCAACAAAACATTTGCACGTTCTTCAAAAGAACACATACATAGACTTTCTAGAGACTAAGTAGCTATTATTTACTTTCAGTTAAGAATTCATGTCTGGGTGAGTTGTGGTTTATTCTATCTATTTCTTCAATATTTTAAAGAATGCACCCTTTACTTCATAGACTTTTGAAATCATTACAGTTGTAAAAAAACTTTAAGATCATCAGTTCAAACATCAAGTTCAACATCTTCATCAATAACATCAATGATGAGCTTGAGTACACCATCTGCAAATTTTCCGATGACCCAAGCTGAGTGGTGAGGTTGACATGTAAAAAGGAGGGGATGCTACCAAGAGGGACCTTGACAAACTTGAAAGGTGGGCCCATGTGAGCCTAATGAGGTTCAACTTAGCAAAGTTGGGAGGTTTTGCACTTGTACAGAAGTGCAAGTGCAAGGTTTTGCACTTGGATATGAGTAATCTCTGGTGTGAATACAGACTGGAAGAAGAGCTCATTGAGAGTAGCCCTGCAGAGAAGGATCTGGGGGTGCTGGTGGGTGAAAAACATAACATGAACCAGGAGTGTGCTCTTGCAACTCAGAAAGCAAATGGTATCCTGAGCTCCATCAGAAGAGGGGTGGCCCACAGGGACGTGATTGTTCTTCTCTACTCTGCCCTTGTGAGGCCCCATCTGAAGTACTGTATCCAGGTCTGAGGCTCCCAGTACAGGAAAGATATAGATATGTTGCAGAGGGTACAGAAGAGGGCCAAAAGATGATCAGAGGGCTGGAACACCTCCTCTATGAAGGCAGGCTGAGGGGTCTGGGTTTCTTCAGCCTGGAGAGCAGAAGGCTGTGAGGAGACCTCATTGCAGCCTTCCAGTATTAAAAGGGGGATTATAAAAAGGTGGGGAATCAACTTTTCACAAGGCAGACAGTGATAGGACAAGGGGGAATAGTTTTATGCTAAGGAGGAAAGGTTTAGATAGGATGTCAGGGGAAGTTCTCTACTATGAGAGAACATTCTATGAGAATGCCCAGAGAGGTTGTGGATGCCCCTCCCTGGCGGTGTTCAAGAACAGGTTTGATGGGGTGCTGAGCAACCTGGTCTAGTACCAGATCTAGAGTTTGGTGGCCCTGTCTGTAGCTGGGGGGTTGGAACTTGATAATCCTTGGGGGCCCTTCCAACTTAAGCCATTCTATGATTCTATGATCATGTAACAATACCAAATCCACCACTAAACTATGTCCCTAAGTGTCACATACATGTCATTTAAATACCTCGAGGGATTGTGATTCCACTACTTCCCAGACAGCCTGTTCCATTCATAGCAACTTTCCTCATACCTAATCTAAACTTCTCCTCACCAGAGGAAAGAGAATTACATCCTCCTCACTGTTGCCTCCTTTAAGGTAATTGTAGAAAGCAATGAAGTTTCTCCTCAGCCTCTTATCTGCAGGTTAAACGGCTCAGTTCCCCAACTTGCTCCTCAAATTTCTTGTTTTCTAGTCCATTCACCAGCTTTGTTGCTCTTTTCTGAACATGTTCGAACATCTCAATATTTTCTTGTAGTGAGGGACCCAGAATTGAACACAGTACTCAAGGTGAAGTTTCACCAGTGTGGTATGCAGAAGAACAAACACTTCCCCAGTTCTGTTGGCCACGCTATTTCTAATGCGTCCCAGGTTGCCAGTGGCCTTCTTGACCACCTGGTCAAGACCACACTACTGGTTCACATTCAACCATCTGTTGACCAGAATCTCCAATTCCTTTTCTTCTATGCAGCTTTTCAGGCACTTTGCTGCGGGAATATACTACTGCACGATCCAAGCGCAGGACTCAGCAGTTAGCTTTGTTGAGTGCCACACAATTGGATATTGCTCATCAGTCTAGCCTGTCTAGATCCTCCTACAATCTTGAGATCCAGTCCTTCAAGCAGATCAACACTTCTTCCCAACTTACTGTTATTTGCAAACTTATTGAGAGTGTACTCTATCACCTCACCAATATTGCTGATAAAAATGTTAAATAAACTGACCTCAGTACTGAGCCCTATAGAGCACCACTTGGTACCAGCTACCAACTAGACTTAACTCCATTCTCACTGACACTTTGGGCCTGGCAATCTAGCTAGTTTTTAATGCAAGCTATGAGCAACCAATTTCTCCAGGTGAAGGCTATGGAAAACAGTATACCTTGCTAAAAATCCAAGTAAACAACATTCCCACCCTTTTCCTTGTCTGCAAAGTGTGTCAAATTGTCACGGAAGGAGCAGGTTAGTTGTGCAGGACCTGCCTTTCAGAAACCTATGCTGACTGGGTTTGACCACCTGTCTGCTCTGTATATATCATATGATGGCACTCAATATGATTTACTCCTTGACCTTCCCCAGCACCAAGAGGCCGAGATCTGACTGACAGGCCTGCAATTGCCTGGATCCTCATTCCTGCCTTCTTGAATATTGGTATCATATTCATTATCCTCCAGCCAACTAAGACATCCTAAGATAGCTGTGACTGCTTGTAAATTATTAGAAGTGGCTTGGTGATCATTTCTGCTAATTCTTTCAGCATCCTTAGGTGTCTCCTGCCCAAACCCATGGAAAATAGCATGTTTAAATGATGTAGTAGATCACTAATAGTTTTGCCTTGGATTATAAAGGCTGCATTCTGCTCCCTGACTGTCTTCCAGCTTGGCGGGTCGAGAACAATGAGCCTTACTAAAAAAGACCGAGGCAAAAACCATTGATGTCAGCCTTTTCCTCATCTCTAACCACTAAGTTTCCCTTCATATTCAGAAAAACATGGAGATTTTCCTTTGTCATTCTTTTGTTCAAGTACTTCTAAAAACAATTTTTTACTGTCTTTTACTACATTACCCAAGTTAAGCTTTGGCTGGGCTTTGTCCCTTCTGATTTTCTCCTTGCAAAGCCTAGTTGCATCATTGTCTTCTCATGTTTCTTACATATTTTTTATTAACTGTTCATGGTCAGCAACACAAAGCACATCATCATCAGAAAAAATCAATGGCCTTAGGTTACATAAATTAAAGTAAAAGTGGAACTTATCTACAATAAGTGATCTGCTATTTCCGTATTCATTCAGTGATAAAAAATGAAAGACTGTAGAAAAGTTAAAATTACAGACTTCTTATTTTCAGTTACATTCTACATCCAAAGACAAGGCTTTAGATTGTGCTGTCTTCCTTCCATCATTTCTCCTTTGTTGATGTCTGAACACTGGTGACAGGTAACAGTAAATCTTAGGAACTAACTCAAGAAGGAATCAACCCAAAAGCTGGAAAAAATAACTATATGAACTGCTTGGGTTTCCATTTATATAAAATTGAGTTTTTAGTAGTGAGAGTGGATTTGATTCAATCAGTTTAAGATGGGTAGATGGGGAGAACATAGCACTATTCCTCATTTCTTTTACTTTCATCCCTACTGTGAATGTAAATTCACTGCCACCATTGTAGGCTGTTGGTTTGTATGGAGACATAAGAAGTACTATGTGTGGGAGTCAGCGATGGAAATGTTCCCTAGACTTAACTTTTTTTCTCTCTTTCTCTCTCTCTCTCAGAACCACTTTTTTGAAAATATATTTTCTGATTGTTACCATCATTTTAGTCGTTTATTTTCTCTTACATATCTCTCCTTGAACAGAAAATTATGCTTTTCAAAAATTTCTTGTGACTGGATATGATCTATTAGTACATTTTACTCCCTGTTCCATTCTCTCTCCAGAAAATTATAGTATTCATTTACCTATTCCCTTCTTGAAACTCTTTGGTTACTAATTCTCAGACCATTTGTGGTAAGGAAGATGTTGCTAAATAAGATTACAAACCAATGAAAAAAAATAATTTCACGTATCTTAGCAAAGCATGATATTTTTTATTTCCTTATAGGATCATTTGTGAAGCTGGACAATAACTTAAGCTTGTGATAACAATAGTAGCTTTGCAGATTTTGTAGTGTTTTGTTCACAGTGAATTCTGTTACAGAATCCTTTTACTATGAAACTGCGCCTTCCTACTATGGATGTAGTGGTGAAGAATTGGAGCGTATAGCTACTGCAGAAAGTCCCTTTGAATTAATTTAGAATTTTGAATGAACAAGATCAGAGAAGAGTGCTGAAGTATTTTCTTTTTCTTTACACATTGGCCACAAACTAAAAATGCCATGCATATAAATGGTACAAAAATAACACTTTAATATGAGAATGATGATCTCTGTTCCATTTATACACGCTCCGCATAAATAGCTTTTAAATGTGCCATTATAATATACAAGGGTCTATTTCTGTCTGAGGTATTCCTGTGAGAATATCACAAATATTCCCGCGAGACAGAAACACATTTGGCTGAAAGGTAAAGCTGATAGAGAGAAAGAGATTTGCTATTTATTGTTTTTTCTGGTGTGAACCATAGGTCCTACTGGTTAAGAATAACCTCTAACACAATCTTCAACATTTTGGAAGCAGTAGAAGAAATCATCTTAACTTTCAGGGGTCTGGCAAGGCCAGTACTAAAGTTGTAGACAACTACATCTATAGTCAGCTCCTCTCACCCAGTTGCACATGTTATTAATGCATAGGTTAGACCACAGCCTATATTTAGTATAGAATGCTGATTCTCTAAACTCAGTTATTTAGAGAACTTAAAGAGAATATCAGCAGTGTCTTTCATCTTCAACCATAGTATTTTATGAGAGGCCACTTAGATCAGGTTTGCTCATGATGATTTTGGGCAAACAGTCCACATAGCAGGAAATTAGCGTCATTACTCATTGGATATTTATAGAATCATAGAATTATAGATTCATAAAATGGCCTGGGTTGAAAAGGACCACAATGATCATCCAGTTTCAATCCCCCTGCTATGTGCAGGGTTGCCAGCCACTAGACCAGGCTGCCCAGAGCCACATCCAGCCTGGTGTTGATTGCCTCCAGGGATGGGGCATCCACAACCTCCTTGGGCAACTTGTTCCAGTGCATCACCACCCTCTGAGTGCTAAACTTCTTCCTAATATCTAACTTAAACCTCCCCTGTCTCAGTTTAAAACTGATTCCCCCTTGTTCTATCACTATCCACTCTCCTAAACAGCCGTTCCCCCTCCTGCATATATGTTCCCTTCAAGTACTGGAAGGCCACTGTGAGTTATCCCCAGAGTCTTCTCTTTTCCAGGCTAAACAATCCCAGTTCCCTCAACCTTCCTCATAGGAGAGATTCTCCAGTCCTATTATCTTCTTAGTGGCCCCTCTCTGGACCTACTCCAAGAGCTCCATGTCTTTCCTGTACTGAGGGCCCCAGTTTCTGGGAGAAATAAATATCTAAAGAAATAACTCAAACTGTATTTTTTAACTATTGTCTATATACCTGTAACTGAATGTCCATTGTGTCCAAGTGATGAATGATTTTTTGAGATTGTTCCACTTCAGAGAACACTATGTCAGAATTCAGTCAGTTTATGGGGGTGCAAATTTGAAATACTAGTGCAATCCAGCAAAAGTCTGCACAAGCACAGTTACTGGTTTACACTAAAAAAATAGCAGTTATATTACTTTGAGATAATTATGAGACTGACATTTGAGATATACTATGTGAGAACAACTATATTAAAATATTTTTTATTTTATTTTATTTTTTTTAGATCTATTCTGGTGCGTGAGCACATTTCAGTGCTGCAATATTGCCATATTGTATCTTATTATATCATGTGCCAAGAGCAATAGAATAAAACCTTTGTTTTTGCTACATGCTCCATTTAGTTTCTACAAGCAGGATTTAGATCAATGGAGTGTGTATGCATACCAGCACTACACCAATCCCATTCTGGAACTGCAACAGCTCTTTCTTGATCATAAATTTCTAAGCTATGGCAGTGCACAAATGAAGCATATAGGTGAAAACCATGGGAAGTTTAGTATCTAGTAAATTTAACAGTCACTTTGTGCAGCATTTGCAATAAACCTCTTCCAGTTGATTATATATTAAGGCTACAAGTTCTAAAGAGATTTAGTCCTGTCTTGGCAACAGCTGGAAGAATAGGATATAAAGTGTGCAGAAGTTTATATTGTATTTCAGGAAGCTGATTCATTTCTTATTAGTTCTGGACCACTGTGTACTGGGGAAGAAGGAAAGGGGAGGATGCATTTAGTTCTAAGAATATAAAATTTAAAAAGTCAAGCTATAAACATGGTATTTGAGTATAAATATAGACTGTCATATTTTCAATGACACTCTAACAGTAATTAGCACATTCTGAAAGTATATTATTTGCCTTCAGAAGGGGAAAATATGGCTTTACTGAAACTGCATGTAAACAGTCTCAAGTGCAAGTTGACATAATTTTTTCCAAATAAAAAAATCTAGAATAGACTAATACCCAACAGTGGTTGATGCAAAAAAAGCTAGTGTTGGTGCATACATAGTATGTTTTCTATAAAGCTGAAAAAGCCAGTGAAAAGGAAACCAATACCAGGACCTACATCACCTAAGGATTTAGGTCCTATTTCTATCTCTCTTATGGTCATTTCAGAGAAGCAGACACTTAGAAAAGATAATTGATCAAATGTACATGCCTACATTACAGATATCTCAGTGAAATCTATCCCCCTCTTAATGACCATCATATATACTTTTCCATTCACTGCTAATAGTTTCTGGTTACCCACATGTAATTTTATCCTTTCTGGGGCGGGCTCTTTATATACCAGACTCAGTCACCTTTCTTCCCATGCCCCAAACATATGTTATCAGTGGAAGTTTAATATAGTAATCTGAACATGGTAGAGGGGAGGAACTTGCAAAATGGGATACAGGACTTCTGGTACTCCAAACTTAGCAGAACGACAGAAAATATTTGTGGCCAATTATACCTATGGCTGAAGTAATGCATGGGTATCAGGTAGAAGAACAGAATCTATTTGTTAAATTATTTTCTTATTAATTTTCTTAACACTATGTCACATCCATGATTTTCAATTACTGTACTTATCTTACTGTGCTTTTAAAATACCAGCTGTCATCAGGAATTAATTCCACAAGTTTTTCATGTACAGACTTTAAAACATGGAAGGCTGCTTTCAGTTTTCTCTATGATAAACTTCCTGTAGTCCACCAAAGCATCAGTCTTCATTGCACACTTGCATATTCAGGATTCCTTGTGAACATGCTCAGTAAGTGTACAATCAAGGAAAAAATAATATAATTGAAAAGTACAGTCAA
>JAPSGF010000113.1:950900-1020559 GCA_035772895.1 Perdix hodgsoniae | reverse complement strand
TATATTATATTATATTATATTATATTATATTATATTATATTATATTAATATATATAATAGACACTTGATTATTATTATTAATAATAATAATGGATCTCTACTAATGACCTTATTTCATGTAATCATGCAAATTTATTGTTCTTTTTATTAACGTTGATCCTTTTAGAATCTAGGCTGACTGGAAGAATCATGTTTTACTTTCAGACTGAAAAAGCAATTTTCACAATCACAGAATCATAGAATCATAGGGGTTGGAAGGGATCTCCAGAGAGGTCCAACCCCCCTGCCAAAGCAGTTTTCCTACACCAGGTCGCACAAGTAGGTGTCCAAGCAGGTCTTGAAGATCTCCAGACAAGGAGACTCCACAAGCTCCCTGGGCAGCCTGTTCCAGTGCTCCATCACCCTCACCATACAGAAGTTCTTGCGCACATTTGTGCGGAACTTCCTATGCTCCAGTTTCTGGCTGTTTCCCCTTGTCCTGTCTCCACACACTGCTGAAAACAGTCTGGCCTCGCCATTCTGCCCCCTATACCTTAGATATTTCTAGACCTGGATCAGGTCCCCTCTCAGTCTTCTTTTCTCGAGGCTAAACAGACCCAGTTCACTTAGCCTTTCTTCATAGGAGAGATGCTCCAGGCCCTTCACCATCTTTGTGGCCCTCCGCTGGACTCATTCCAAGTGATCCCTGTCTTTTTTGTCCTGGGGAGCCCAGAACTGGACACAGTACCCCAGATGAGGCCTTACCAGGGCAGAGTAGAGGGGGAGGATCACCTCCCTCGACCTGCTGGCCACACTCTTTTTAATGCACCCCAGAATTCCATTGGTCTTTTTGGCCACAAGGGCACACTACTGGCTCATGGCCAACCTGTTGTCCACCAGGACATCCAGGTCCTCTCCACAGAGCTCCTCTCCAGCTTGTCGTCCCCCATCCTGTACCGATGCATGCAATTATTCCTCCCCAGATGCACCACTCTACTCTTGCTTTTGTTAAACCTCATCTAGTTTCTTACTCACTTCCTCAGCTTTGTTATAAGGATGTCGTGGGAGAGTGTATCAAATGCCTTGCTGAAATCAAGGTGGACTACATCCACTGCTCTCCCCCCATCCACCCAGCCAGTGACAGCATCATGGAAGGCTACCAGGTTGATCAAGCATGACCTCCCCCTGGTGAACCCATGCTGACTACTCCTGATAACCTGCTTTTCTTCTAGTTCCTTGTGATGGCATCCAGCACAAGCTGTTCCATCACCTTTCCATGGGTGGAGGTGTGGTTGACTGGTCTGTAATTACCTGGATCTTCCTTCTTGCCCTTTTTGAAGACCAAGGGGACATTGACTATCCTCCAGTCTTCAGGCATTTCCCCCATTCTCCAAGACCTCTCAAAGATGACAGAGAGCAGTTCAGCAATCACGTCTGCCAGATCCCTCAGCACCTGTGGATACATCTCATCAGGTCCCATGGATTTATGAACATTGGTGTTTCCTAGGCGCTCTCGGACCACCTCTTCCCTGACTAAAGGGAAGTCTTCCATTCCCCAGACCCTCTCACTAATTTCCAGGTCTGGAATTCCTAAGGGAGAGCTTTTTCACTGAAGACAGAAGCAAAGAAGGCATTCACTATCTCTGACTTCTCAGCATCCCCCATTACCAGAACACCCCCGTCACTTAGTAGGGGAGCCACATTCTCCCTATTCTTCCTTCTTCTGTTAACATACTTAAAAAAGCCTTTTTTATTATCCTTTATCACCTTTGCCAGATTCAATTCCAGGTGGGCTTTAGCCTTCCTTGTTGCATCCCTTCAGGCCCTGACTGCATTTCTATATTCTTCTCAATTGGTCAGACCCTTTTTCCACATTTCATTGTTCCCTTTTGAGTTTCTGCATGAGCTCCTTGCTCACCCACACAAGTCTTCTGCTACTCTTTCCTGGTTTCTTGCTCACAGTGAGGCACTGATCCTGAGCTTGGAAGAAGAGCTGTTTAAATGTTAACCAGCTCTCATAGGCCCCTTTACCTTCTAACACCCTAGCTATCCCTAATACACAGCTATCCCTAACGGGATAGCTCCAAGTAGGTCCCAGAAGAGATCAAAGTTGGCTCTCCTAAAGTCCAGGGTAGCAATCCTACTTTTTGCTTAGCTTCTTCCACTAATGATCTTGAATTCCACCATCTCATGGTCGCTACAACCCAAGCTGCCCCGACCTTTACTTCCTTGATGAGCCCTTCCTTATTAGTGAGAATAAGATCTACCAACACACCTCCCCTCTTCAGTTCTTCTACCACCTGCATCAGAAAGTTGACTTCAACACATTGCAGGAACTGTCTGGACCACGTGTGCCTTGCCATGTTGCTTATGCAGCAAATATCTGGATAACTGAAGTACCCCATAAGCACCAGTGCCTGGGATCGTGACGCTAGTAGTACACCCCCACAATGGTGTCAGCCATAGCAGCCTGCCCCTTGATTCTCACCCACAAGCTCTCCACTGTTACATCACTCTCCCGCAAATGGAGTTCAATACATTCTAGCTGCTCTCTCACATAAAGAACAACTCTACCACCCCACCTCACCAGCAGATCTTTCTTAAAAAGCACATAGCCCTCCATGACAACATTCCAGTCATGCAAGCTGTCCCACCACATCTCCGTTATCGCAATGAGATCATGACTGTGAGACTGCATGCCAATTTCTAACTCTTCCTGTTTACTTCCCGTACTGCGCACATTAGTGTACAGACACTTTAGGGAAGCAGCATCCCCCTGCCACTCTCCATCCCTTTGAACTTCACCCTCATCACCCATCAACCAGCAGCCTCGAACTACCTGCTCAACCTCAGTGGCCCTCATTTTGTCCCCTTCCTCCTTTTTACCTATTTTAAACACCTTTCAGTAAGTCCCACCAGTTCTTGGGCTAGGATCCTTTTGCCCCTTACAGACAGGTGAGTATACATTGTCTATAATATGTAAAACTCTTTGGTGAAATCAACATCTTACAACTTCTTTGTACAGTAACAATTTTTATTTTATTTATTTATTTTTTAATCCATATGCATCTTCATGTGAATAGTGCAGATAGACAAATTAAAAAAACGATAGAGCCTGTGATAAGTTGTCGATAAATACTGATAACAAACTCAATTTAGAATTACTTCTTTGTACACATTTTAGCTAAAAGTACATTTGAATTTTGTATAGGATAATTAAGCATTGCATGTAAAAATCTTAAAAGAAAGGTGTTAGTTTTAGTTCTTTTTGGAATAATTTCCAGTATATCTCACCTTAAGCATCTACTTTTATGCTCTAGGTAAATATCAGCCTTTTTTTCATCCTTAGTTTTAGCTACCATATTTCATGTATCACCATGAGAAAAAGTGTTTTGATTTTTCATGAGAATGATTTCAAGCCATGTTACAGGAAACCACCGCTCTATTTCCAAGTTTTCTCATGGACTGCTGAGATAATATTGCCTTATGATGAATGTTTGCCATCACTAACAATATAAAAAAGTTGTGATGGAGAGAGAAAGAGAGCAGAACAGCTTTTTTTTTTTTTTTTTCTTCTCAAAATCCATGCATGAAATCCCCGCTCCTCCATCAATATTCTTACTTTGTCATTTCTCTAGTAAGTAGAAAGAAGAAATTCAGCACACACTTCAGAATGTCAGAGTATGATATTTTACTGAACAGAACCAGAACATGGAACGGTGGTGTAAGAAGCTTGTGCAAAAGAATGTGTTACATTCCTATTTGCCTCAGCTACATTCTACTCATCCAAGAGATACCTTGTGTTGGTAATAGGGCACAAATTAGGCACCATGACCACTTTTAACTGTGTTACTGAACCAGAATCACAGAATCACAGAATAGTCAGGGTTGGAAGGGACCTTAAGGATCATCAAGCTCCAACCGCCCTGCCACATGCAGGGCCACCAACCTCCCCATTTAATACTAGACCAGGCTGCCCAGGGCCCCATCCAGTCTGGCCTTGAACACCTTCAGGGACGGGGCATCTACAACCTCTCTGAGCAGCCTGTTCCAGTACCTCACCACACTCTCTGTAAATAATTTCCCCCTGGCATCCAACCTAGATCTCCCCTTTCTCAACTTAAAACCATTTCCCCTCGTCCTGCTGTTTTCAACTTTTTCAAAGAGTTGATTCCCCTCCTCTTCATAGGGTCCCTTTAGATATTGAAATGCTGCAGTGAAGTCATCCCGCAACCTTCTTTGCTCCAGGCTGAACAAGTCCAGCTCCTTCAGCCTGTCTTCATAGGGGAGGTGCTCCAGTCCCCTTTGTCCATCTTTCTGGTTCCATCTTTGTGGTTGTCCTCTGTACCCTGTCTTTTTTGTACTGAGGGTTCCACATTTGGATGCAGTGTTCCAGATGGGGCATCACAAAAGCAGAATAGAGGGGGACAATCACCTCCCTGTCCTTGCTTGCCACCCCTCTTTTGATGGAGCCCAGGATGCCATTTGCGTTCTGAGCTGCAAGGGCACACTGCTGGCTCAAATTAAGTTTTTCATCTATCAAGACCCCCAGGTCCTTCTACACAGGGCAGCTCTCAAGGACCACTCCTTCCAGTCTGTATGAATGCCTGGGATTCCTCCAGCTCAAGTGCCAAACTGGACTTTGCTGTGTTGAATCTCATCAGGTTCACCTGGGCCCATATCTGTATGTTGTGTCTTAATCAGTGAATCATTTCTGGCCTAGACTTAAGTGCTCCTGTAGATCCTCAGTTTGCCTTAAAGGCTATAGTTGGCTATGGATTTGGTCCAGCTCACCTGTATTGATTTGAAGCACTTGTGTTGGGAACCTTCACTGATAGTGTGTTTGAGTGATGTCAGCTAACTTGACTAGTACAAAAGGACTTAGGAAACTTGAACATATTTATAAAACTGCTTTCTCAAGAAATACTGAGGAGAACTAATACTAGAGTGTTTAATTGTAACAACTGACATATATATATATATATATATTTTTTTTTTTCTAGAAGACCAAGGGTCTTTTGAACAAGGAAACCATTATCTGTAGAAAAGTGAGCCTGTGTAGGCCAGTTACAAAGGGAACAACTGCAGTTTTTGTGATTATTCATACAGCTGTATGATTCTGCTGTTTGCAGTGGTAGTTTCACCTGTTTTTAATGGCTGATGCTACTTCAGATGAATACTATCTTAAAAAAATACTATTACAGTTATTTAGGAGTTAGGCCAAAGTCTCACTCCTTATTCCTACAAGAATGAAAGGTAAACACTGTACTGTATTCAAGAAAGCATTATGGAAATAATCATTCAGTGAGCAGCTGCAAAATGCATTATAAGTGGTAAATGTTAATAAAAGCATACAAAGTCAGAATATGTTATAAAATCCTACCCCAAGAGGCAGTCTTCAAAGTCAATCAGTATTTTGTTGTTCAGTCTCCTGAAGAGCAGGGTATTGCTAGTAAATACATAATGAGTATTTGCCACAAGTCTCTTGGTATTTCTTGAAAGATCTTAAAAAGACCAGTTATGAGTCATAATCTTTATCTCTAAAACTATCTTCAGCATCTACCTTGGAGATGCTCTTTCCCCTACCCTGTTCTCTGAAGTAGCCAGGCAGAGCGCACGATCCTGCTCCTTACTGGCGAAGACTTCTCCTGGCTTCAGAAGTAAGTTCAGTCTGTATCCAGAAAGAGGCATCTTTTACATAACTTTGTAAATAAATAAATAAATAAAAATTTTACAGGTATTGGATTTTTATTATCTAAAAAAACTGTTATTTGTTTTAATTTACAGGACTCATCACCTGCCGATTCTGTATCTGTCAGCAGACAATCTCCTGTAAGCCACAGATTCACGTTCTGTCAGTAGAACCGCTGGACATTAAGGCTGTTTGAGCAGTTTGAAAAAAAAAAAACAAAAACATGAGGCGACAGCTGTTCTTTGTAAAGTTCAGTAAAACACAGACAACCTTGAAGCAGAAACCTCTGTTTGATCTCAAGTTGTTTTCCTGCTTCAGCATTCACCCAGTTTATCTCAAGCAGAGGTGTATGCTACTTGCAACTATTTGAGGCAAGCAGGCATTGTACATAGATGCTTAGAGGATGTACACAAAAGAGAACGTGCCCTATCTGCTATAATGGACTTCAACTGATGAAAATGGGCAGAAAGGTTCAACCCGTACAATAGAAGAGAAGCCATTTCTGGACCTTGGAGCAAGAATGCGACTTTCCTCGATATTATATTCACATATTGTTACCAAAATATTCTCTGAAAGGAAATGCTGAAAGAATATTGGGGAGAATGACACAAGATGAAGCTCTTGGATGAAAATCTCAGGTCAGTGAAGAAACAGTCAAACCCAGTGAATTCTCATTCGAGTTAACTTCATGCTTTTAGTCTATGAATTCAGGGGGGTCAGTGGTTTTAGCTAGTTCACAAAAAAATGTAAACAATGCAATTGTTTTATCAGATCATCTTGCAGTGTTCAAATGGGAGTTATCTTCTCTGCTGGCCAATCCTCAGAGGACTGCTTCAAGTAGCCGACTCCTTGACAAAAAAAGGATTTATTGAACAACTCATGATCATGATTCATGTAATTTTGCACATTTTATACTAATACTCTTTTTGTAATATTGTTTCAAAAAGGAAAATAAAAGTTTTTTTTTTAATTATGACTTCTAAGAGTTTTTTTGTTTTTCTATTGACAAAACATAGTCAGATAAAATATGATTTCCCACTCTTTCAGTAACTTTTTTCTAAACTGCCCTTGTTTCATGTTACATTTTTCACCTTTTCTAAACTATCCTGGCAGTAAAAATTTCTGTTTAAACCAAAATTAAACCAAAATAAACATCACATTGTACAAAAAATAACATTCTCTGGCTAAACCATAGTGAATCCATTGAAAGGGGCATATACATAGTGTAGGCAAATCGTTTTATAGGCAATATATATGTAAATGTATATGTAAATATGTAAATACCTATATAAGAAAAAACAGAAATTTTGCATGTTGAGCTTGAAGGAAGTGTTATGCAGGGAAGATGATTCAGTAAGAACTTTTTGTATTACAGTTAAACTCTTTCCTAATGTTCATATCCGTAGTCTAGTGATGAGGCTTCATAAGCAAAAAGGTTGCATGATAGAAGTTCATTTGCAAGACATTTACTAGACTCTGAACAACCATTATTTTGCTGTTTGATTTAGTTATTCTCATGTGAGTTGTATGTTTTCACAGAGCAAACATAATATTTTTGTGCTCTGTGAAGTTTTCATTTTTACTCTATTTTTTTCCCCTCATGGTAGAAAAACCTAGGAAATTTATTTTTCACAACAATATCAAAATATAATCAAACAATGTTTAGAATTAAGGAAAATAAGTTTTGGATAAAGCTTTTGTTTGATAAATAAAAGTTTAGATGAGATATTTGTTTAAGCTAGCTGCTTTTTTTCCTGTCCTTCCCACATGTAGGAGTTCACTGAAGTCGGTGACTGGCATAAAATTTAGTGTGAATCAATTTTAAATGGAACTAAGCCAACTGCATTTTCCTAGAAAAGTGTCTCCATGTGTCTGCAGAGATCTTGGCAGCCCATCTTAGAGCCAGCAATTCCTTTACCTCAATTGTCTGGTCTAGTAAACATGCTTTGTCTGTTCCTAATGCACTTGGGAATTAGAAAGAGGAGGTCTTCATTCAGAATATTTTCTTAATGTTTTATTTGTGACTCATTACTGCATTATTTAATGCAGTGAAAGTACTTACATGCTATATGTGGAAAATCATCTTGTTTTTTGGCATCTATATAAAGATTGCTTCTGCATTGTACAGGTGGCAAACTTATTCTGAATTACTTGAATATTTTAACAATATAGCCATGTTTTAAGGTGAATTATTTTCTTTCGGTTTTGCCTTTTTTCACCTAGAAAAATGTATGCGTGATTCATTCCTCAGTTTCTATTTCCACATTTTGCTTTTTTTTTTTTTTTTTTCATCAAGGAGATAATTCTGCTTATGATGTCTTAAAGGTTCACATTGTGGATATAAGTAAAATTGGTATTGTATACGGTTGACAAAGGCCTTTCACTACCCATAGCAGAAACTTGTCCTTGATGAAGAAGGCATATTTAGTGGCCTGGAAGTTTGATTAAAACTGGCTAGTCTAAGGAAAACCATAAACACTATCCTCAGCTTCCATGGAGAATTTTTGCAGATAACCAACTTCCCTGATTTGTCTTTTAGTCAAAACAACAGAAAATAAATGTCTTTTTTTTTTTTTTTTTTTTTTTTTTTCCATCAAGAACATTTATCATAGACATTCGTTAACCTGGTAAAACACAAATTGCTAAAAATGATATTGCTAGTACACAAAGATCCCAGGTTTGAGAACAATTTCCTAGCTAAAAATATCCCCAAACCTCTTGTAGCATTGTCATAAATAGCATCACTTAATTACTTTGAAGTCAGTATATCCACAGAAAAGCTGGGAGTTGGTGTAACAGATCTTTTTCATGTGTTCCACTGTTCCCTTTGAGGGAAAAAAAAAAAAATCCAAAATTTTATGCAAAAGAATACCTAATAAGGCTATGGAGAGATAGTGTTCTAATTCCTTAGCCTTTTTGAAAGTAGCATGTTAGTCCAACAAAATATACTAATTTTCCTTGTGAATTTCACATATTTCAATGTGAGTTCATTTCTGTTTCCACAATAATTCAGTTCCTGGAAATGTTATGTCAGGACAGAGGTAATACTCTGAACTAGGAAGAAGAAAGGATTACTGCAAGTGTTGTGTTGCAGGGACAAATACTCTGTTGTTGATTTGTTTTGGAGAATAGATTCACCTTCTCTGACATTTGCATGAAATGTCCATCTCTTCACATGGCTTCTACATGAGTCAAGAATATTGAATTAATGAAATTGTTCTATAAATAGGGCTGCTTAGGTGGCAGTAATAAAGATGAATTCAAATATTGTCAAATTCTTTAAGGAAATAGAATCCTGGATAATGTGTAATAATATTTGAGAAGCAGGAAACACTAGTTTCTTTACTGAACAAACTTTGTCCTCTATCACATTCTATAGATTTCTATAGATTTACAATTATTCATTCTTCATATAAGGAAAGACTAGTGAATTTACAGTTAAGCACACCTGACTTCCTTAAAAGAAGTAAGCTCTTTTAACTCAGTAAAGTTCTTATTTTAGAAGATGGAGAGTAATTTTCCCAAAAGTGTGTTTGAGGAAGATATGAAGACATTGATACTTGTTACGTACCGATGGCTCCTATATGCTCGTCAACCTGACGAGTAATGCTAAAGAAAAGCATTTGCTCCAAAACTGCTTTTTCTTGTCACTAATCTTTCTTTTGTTCTTTCCACATTTTCTGTAAAGAAATGTCCTACCACGCTAAATTAGGTTTTTGGCATTTTAAGCATTTAAGCATTAAAGGATAAGCTATCAATTAGATATGTTCCTTTAATAGTAATAACTTGGAGATAGAAGAAATGGAAATGAATTGAAATGTCCTTATTCTGATATATTGATATGAACCACATATTTGTGAAATGGAATTTATGCTAATCATCTAATGCATTTAAAAGTATTCTTGGTCAATATAGAATACTGGCTTTTTAATGGGATGCTTTCTTTATTCTTAAGTAATGTGTTGTGGAACTGGAAATTACTTATTAGTCTGAGGAAATTTCAGGAGTAATGCAGGTGAGTTAAACAGATGAGTAGCATTTCCTTAGAGTTCATATTCACTGTGTGTCTTGTTCTTTCATCAGTAATATTGCTGTGTTTATGAATGAGGGCCTAACTGAAATCATTATAGAAATAAAATGTTTTAAATTCATGGAGAAGTTTAAAGTGATCTTTAAAAATAAAATTCATTATCGTTGCACACAATCCCAGAGTCTGAACTTTAAGAATATTTCTAGTGACAGAAATGACAATAAAATATCTCCTTTACATGTACAGAGAGAGTTTTGTCTACTCTCTCTAACAGTTATATAAGTGGTGAACGTTTAGCCCTACATGGGCATGCAGGGGTTGTGTATAGGAAATGGCTATGTCCAAATTCTCAAGTAGAATACATATATACTGTTGCCATTGCAAGTATCTTTTCCTTAATTATGAGAGAGCTAACAGCCCTTAAGCACCCTGATGAGTGGATTAATTTTATTAATATTTTTACTGTGACTTAAAAAAAAACAAAAACAAAACAAACAAACAAACAAAAAACAAAACACCTTTGGTATTCTTTTCCCTAATTTAAAAATCGTTATAGCTTATTCTCAAGCAAATTTTGTTATGCTTCTCTGTACTAATTGTTACTATCTTTTTGATACCACTTCCTAATATACTCAGATTTAGTGTTCACTTTCTAAATATTAAAAAAATATCATTACCTATCACAACTTCATTTTGATGTTTAGTCTTTTTCCAGATTTTTCTTTTGATTAGAACAAAATAGAATTATTACAATACAATGCAATCTGAGATTTTTACTCCAATTTTCTTTTTTTCAATAGGTAAATCCAATTTCAGCAATCACTCAATTTTAATATAATCTAGAGGGAAAATAAAAAGAAAAAGATTATAGAGTATGAAATGAAATGCTCAGAGTAAACCTACCAGAAAGGTGTATTTTGCTCCCATTGTGATCATATAAAATCTCTTTTTACATGTTTTTATGAATGGAATTTTAATTTACTAATTGCAAAACTCCAATTATTTTTCCTATCTGTGTATTTATATATGTCTAAATAATGGTTATATGCTGCTGCTGGGCTCTGCTCAGAACATCCTTGCTCTTGTTTGCCTTCTTTTCTGATTCCTTCATTCAATTCTTGGCTTTTGAAAACAGAAATTGAATAACCCCTAAAGTGCAGTCAGTGATCACTTTTTAACCTGTTCTTGAATTTTCTTAAATTCTGCCTGTTAGAATACACACTCCTCTTCCATTTCCAGACAAAAAGAGGTTTGATTTTCCAATGCATCTATGCAGTTTTAAGGTGATAACAAGGCAGGATGTCTGATGTTTCTTTATGTTTGTGGTGTTTCCTAGACCCTGATTAGATCAGTTTCATCTTGAGCTATTGGGAAGGTTTCTGGGTCCTCCAGTACTTCCAAAATTAATGAAGAAACTGAAAGCTACATATTGTACAATAAGCCTGTGAGACTAACTGTAGAAAACTTCACTGTAAGTCTACAGGATGGATTGTTGCAATGACTTCCTCGCATGACGGCCCCTGCTCTTCTTTCCTTCAGGCATCTCAGACAAAACATACTTTAAAGTGGCAGCAAAATGATTCACAAGAAATTTGGAAATAGACTGTTCACATTTGAGAATTTCCTTCTAGCTTTAAATGGTTTAATGCTTTATGTCTTTTTCTGTTTTGCTTTGTTTTTGGAAAAAGTTGATTTCCCTAAGCTTTCTGTTAGAGAAGCATATTTTAGGCAGGATATATTGTTCAGGACATGCAGAAGCTTTCAAATACAACTTGATGACCAAATATGTTCAGGGAATGAGTGTCAGTCCTCTGTGTTACTGTTTAGTAACTTGTGGGGATTAACCCTCCTATGAAATCAATTATCTCATGCTACATAAAATTAGCTTCAGCATGGAATCAATCTTGTTTAATTTCTTATACTTAGGATTTTGATTCAAATAATATTAAATGATCAAATTATAATATACTGAATATTTCATATGGGTGAGTATCCTTTGAGTCTGTCCTACAGACGCTTTAATCAAGATATTATCAGAATTCAGTAGCAGAATAGCCCAGAGATTGCTTGCAGTCCCCTCAAACCTCAAAAAATCCCTTTGAATTTGTGGGAGCTTTCTCTATAGAAAACCTGGAGGAGTAAGTACTAAAGCTGATCAGAGTAGTTTCCCTGGAAAGTAATATTTTTCTGAGAAATCATGGTTTCATAAGATCGTTCAGTTGTAAAGGGGGCTCAGGAAGTCTTCATGCTCCCCTTCCTACAGCTGGACCAGCTGAGAGACCAGATCAAACTGCTTGGAACTCTGCTCTTGCACATCCCCTGCCCCTCTGCCTGGTGGCCGCCTCACTCAGTCACCTCTGCTTCCAGCCTATGCTTGCCCAGCCTCATGGCCCAGCCACACATTAACCTATCTGCTAAGATGTCTGCAAAATGCCCCCTCCCCCGCCCCCCGAGGCCCCTTTGCACTATCTGGATGAGTTCTGCCAGGCCAGCCTCTGCTCAGTGTGTGTAATCTCTCTCCAGGTTGTTGTTGTTGGTCCTGGGGCCCAGGACTTGTTGCAGTGCCCAGGTGTGGTCTGTTGACCAGTGCTGGGCAGAAAGCTCTGCCCCATCTCCTGGTTGTGTTCCTGCTGACTCAGCCCTGGGTGCCACTGCCTGTCTCCCTCCTGATAGGGATTGCTGCAGGCACCCAGGCAAACCAGAGTCAAAAGCCTGGATGAACTATAGGTAACTATCATCCATCACTCTTCCTTTGCACAAAATCTGGCCAATTTAGCACATAAGGCATTTAGGTGGGTCATGTGTGATTTATGGCAGATTCATCCGGACCATTCCCAGTCATGTTCTCCTTTATATGCCATCAGCTCTCCAAAACTTCTGAAGAAGTTTTGAGAGAAAGGATATCCTGGCTTTAATTCAATGGATAAATTGTTGCAGAGATGGGAAGTAGTTGAAAGCTTTCCTCTATTGCTCCGAAGTGAAAAAATGCTACTGTGGATGAGGCAGCCCAGTTGACCTGAGCTGGCATCTTTTATGAAGCCAGCTCAAGTAGCCAGGATACTCATGAGGACATTGTTTCCCACACTGCTTTATTTTATGGAAAACTTTTATGAAAAGCTAAAGTGCATCTGGTTCAGTAGAAAACAGGGATTATGAGATGACCGGATTTTCCCAGGAAAATAATTATTTTGGTTCAGCTCTTGTGAAGCTGAAATATATTTGGTGTCATGGTATAGACAACTGTGACACTAAACAATGGCCACATGAAGTGGCATTTGATTTTTTAAAAAAGTTCACAATAGCAAAAATTATTGGAAGTAGTTATTATTCTGTATGCGTACTTCAAACACCTTTCTACTGATGAAATCACAGAATCTCTTATGTCTGCTTGAGTTTGAAGGACAGCATATTTAATGTGGGATTTATACAGGTTTGTCTGGCTGATTAACCTGCATATTTCTCAAAGATCTGAGGATGAGAATGGTATTTAGCAAACCAATATGAAGTCTTCAGTATTGTGATAGAAGACAAAGAAATACGTAGTGATTACATCTTGGTGAATATATATTTTCAAGAGAATGGTAATTAAAGTGTGATTTTGATTTAAAAACAAAAAACAAACAAACAGAAAAGCAAATTCATGAAGTCCAAGGTCCTACATAATCTGATAAAATTATAAAGTGGTTTTGGCTGCTTGGGATAAATATGGAGATTTAGGAAAGAATACTCGTGTGGTAGTGGTTGACTTGTGAAAAAAACAATGCTTGTCAACACAAATTACCATCATGAAAGAAATATAAGGTTTATTGATATTTATACTGTTTGAATTAATGAAGCTCTTTGAAGACCTGCTGCATTTTTCATGGAAAATGGGCTATGCTTTAATTTGTGCATTTTAGCCAAAAACAAAACAAAACAAAAAAAACCTACAGAAATAATTTTAAGGCTTTTATATGAAAAATTATATGCACACCTGTGTAGTTGCACACAAAAGTTTTCAGTATTTTAGTCACTGCTTGGACTGTAAGCTCTAGAAAATGCTGCAGATAGGCAGTAAAATTTTGGATAATTTTCATTCACTAAGTACGTTAATTTTATGGTATAATGAGAATAGTAAATAAAATTGTTTGAAAGTATTTAAAAGAATGTATAAAAATCTCACATATGAAAAGAACAAAATTACCTGAAGCAACTGCAAAATTATATATATTTTTTGATATGCAAAATAGTTCTGCAAATTTATATTAGCTCATTAACTCTTCAGTTTGTCATATTCATGCAAGCACATTATATTAGTACATATCTAATATTGTGAAACATATTTTATGGAACATTACAAGCATAAAACCTCTCACAGTCTTTTCAAATGCAAAGTAAGTTAGATAAAAGGCTATCTGTAGAGAACAAAAATGCTTAACAAATCATTAGTGGCCTAAATTTTATAATGGGATGACAGCTGTCAAAAATTGGTTACTGTGCCCTCTTCACGTCTTGCTGGTGGAACAGGCAAGAATCATTCACATGCACCACCTTCCCTCCCATACAACTGCACACTCGTGCATGTCTTAGGGAGAATAATAGGAGATGCTCTGCAAAATACAATTTAAAGTTTAGTTTGTCCAGAATCCTGAAAAACAAGGAAGAGAAGTGCAAATTAGATGTTTTGGTACGTCAAATGATTAAGAAATTAACCTGCATGTGAATGCTGGTCTATATTCCTTCCTTCCTTCCTTCCTTCCTTCCTTCCTTCCTTCCTTCCTTCCTTCCTTCCTTCCTTCCTTCCTTCCTTCCTTCCTTCCTTCCTTCCTTCCTTCCTTCCTTCCTTCCTTCCTTCCTTCTCTTTCTTTCTTTCTTTCTTTCTTTCTTTCTTTCTTTCTTTCTTTCTTTCTCTCTCTCTTAAGTATGAGCTTCCCTTAGAAAAAGTGCTAGGCTTCTATCAGACTTTTAGAAGGCTTTCATTACTATTATATGAAAAATGTAGTCAGTCTGTTCTTGGAAAAGCAGTTGTCACAGGATCTTTTCTCTGTTTCCCAAATACAAAAAAAAAAAAAAAAAAGAGTAAAAATTCTGAATATCTTTGAAATCCAGGCTTTCCTTTAGAACTGCTTTTAAGTGTGTAATAAATCTGTATGGAGTGCATGTCAAGAGGGTCTCTTAAATCCAGCTTTTTCCACCAAGGAATGTCCTAACAGTCTGAGTACCTCAAGGTATAAAAATGCTCTGTTACAGAATCTTAGCTATAAAGACATATGCCTTGTACTCAGCTGCCACTCAAAGAGGCAGCCACAGTAATGTGTCATGATGTGAACTAGAGAAGACAAACATTCTATAAGGTAAGAATAGGGGAGCCATGTTTCTGTTTATATACATGCACAGACATTCTGTCTGTTTTCCTATTCTTTCACAAATGTGAGCTTCAGAAAAACTAATCAGTCTAGACTCATGAAGCCCTGCTGTACAAGAGAACATAAAGATCACAATTTTGTGAGAAATTGATAAGGGAGAGAAAGATAAAAGAAAAAGGGAACCATCAGAGGTGTTTTCATTCACCCTGTGGATGCCATGGAATAGTTAGGGTTCATCTGTTTCTGAGAGCAGCAATTCTCAGAAAACAGCATATTTAACTTTGACAATGTCTTTCATGGAATGAAACTGGTCCTACAATTTAGGTAGGGTCATCGCTTGGCCAGTTTTTCTTTACCTATGCAGATTATGCACCAAGAGCCTCCTACCACGTGGGATAGTTGAGATACTGTAGATGAGAACAGCTAAATGAGTAGAATTAATCATACAGTTCTATACACAGTATAAAAGTAAGAATGTATGTACAAATACATTGGAGTGGTTTCTTCCTATACTTTTTCTGAACAATTTTCTTTTTCATTTTTCCAGATTTGCATGCTTGAAAACTCTCAAGAAAACTATAGGAAATGGATTTTCTTTTTACACAGAATTATTCCTGGCTTCATGTAATGAAAATATAGTACCTATTGGCTAAGAAATTTTGAATGGACTTACACCAAACTCTCAGAAAAAAAAAAAAAGGTAAAAAAAATGCATAATTTGAAAATAAGTAAGTCATCACACTAAGTCTTGACCTTCATTATAAGTTTTTCTAATAAGTGCCACTATAATTGTCATAATAAAAAAGAAGCAGCTTGAATATTCTGTTTCATTTTAATCAGACAGCAACTGACAAATTATTTTAATGGAATCAAGCTGGTGTCATACTTAAACTCTCAAGGTGCTCATTTCCTTTCATATCTTTTCAAGTTCACTCCTTAAATCCCATATGCTAGAGGATATATTCATATATTCTCTATGTAATTAAAAAAATTCGGATCTTATTTGGTGGTCTAAAGCATAGTCATTAGTTTAGTAAAATACATTTCTTTTGTGTTGTTTTGGTTGTTTCCTTTTGTGATGCCTGACTTTCAGTGATACAGCCCAACATGACCTCAAAATTGCAGACCCCTGAATTTCAGTAAATGCCCACTTAGAAATGGGAAAAAAGACATATATAAACATACATGCAAAAAGAACCACTGTAAAGCTTTGAAGAATCTTTAGATTTTATTATTTTTTAGCTTACCCCATGTTCTTCTGTTCTTGTTTTTATTTGTTTTTATTTTTTGTTATTATTATTTTTTTAATACATCACCTGCCTTTTTAATAGCAATTTAAAAAAAAGCATAAAGGTGAAAATATGTGGAGGGTCCAAATCTGTATGTTTATTGACCTACTAAAACCTCAAGATCTTTTTGCTAATGACTGTATGGTCATTCATTATTGGATGCCTTTATAGAAGGTCATACAATCAAATAAAGACATTCTGTAGTCTTTGTTATGTTGCAGATGAGTGAATTCAGTACCAGTGAAAAGTAACTTCTCTGCAAAGATCTTCATGAGAGTTGGTGCACTAAAAAATTGCTAAGTTTTGTTTGGTGTTGGAAAGATCAGTACATGTTATTTTCATTTGGAGAAGCCATATCACTTGTCAAAACTGTGCTGATGTTGATGTGCAGAGTTGAAGAATGCAAGATTTTTTATTTTGCACTTCTTTGCTGTATGTGCATTAATTATGATAGAAATAAGCACTTTTTCATTGAGTGACGGCACCTGGTTTTGAATTATATTACCAGTAAGTTACAAGCAGAATTTCTAAAAATCTAGAAATTATTGATTTAAGAAGAAACAGGAATAAGTAATTCTTAGATAGTTTTTGTAATCCAAACCTAGTTGTTCATAATCCAGTATTTTCAGTATTTGATTTAACCTGCTCATATTTTATAAGATAAATAATTATCCTAGTGTCAGATAGTATAACAGAACATTTATTATTCAAATAGTGAATTTTTTCTGACTAAGATTAATGTTCACAACGAGGAAAAAGAAGTCACACCTCACCCCCTACTTGTTGTGTTTCTTTAAACAACAAATAGCTTTATTACACTCTCTGTTAATAGTTATGAGAGGGGAATGAAAGAGATGGTATTTATATATGCCATATATAGTGATAATCATAGATTAAATTTAACTCAAATCTATTTCTGTATGATTTGCTTTCTTTGCTAAACAGATAGCTAAAATCTCAGGATAGCAGTAAATGTTTGTCAACTGTTTATGGGCTGGTCCGGCCCAGTTCCATGACCAGCAGGGTGGAGGGATCTGCGGATCCGCGTCTCTGGGAAAGGGGAAGCAGGAGACCCCAAAATACTTGAAAACAACAGCACTGATCTGAGGTGGAACAAATGATTTTACTAAATATAGTATTAGTAAAATACAATGAGAGAGAGAGAGAGAGAGAGAGAGAGAGTCTGTTTGAATTGTATAGACCTCACCACAATGCTGGGGTGAGAAGTGCAGTCCAGTTGAGTGACTGAAGTACAGACGGCGAAGTGCAGATGGCGAAGCGCAGGCGGCGAAGCGCAAATAGCGAAGCGCAGGCGGCGGAGCACAGATAGCGAAGCGCAGACAGCGAAGAGCAGGCGAAGAAAAAGGATCAGGTGACCTTGCTTGGAGTTATATCCCCTTGCTGACCGCAAAGTCTCCTGGGGAAATGCAGCTCCGACGGACGAACACTCGGCAGACATCAAACCCCACCCCCAATGCATTACATGATGTTATGGTGTGGAATACTGATGACCAAAAATCATAAAACCATGACAATGTTTTAAAAAATCTAAAAGAAGATGTAATTTGTGTAATGAAGAAAGGTGAACTTATATTTAATAACTCTTTCTGGTGACTCAGGAAAATATGAAATGTTTTAAAGCAGTCCAGTATGTTGCTATGGCCTTGCAGACAGGGATTTTTGTGAAACTGACAATGTGCTTTTCTTTGGAAAGTATTTTGGAGATGTACTGAGGCACAGGGAGACCAGTAAATTTCAAGAATACTCCAAACATTGCTTCAGTATTTATGTTGAATTACTATTCACACAACATTGACTATTTTGTTGCAAAATGTAAAATGTCAACAATATATACATGTACTTTACTGGCTTTATATCTCTTAGAATCATAGAATAATAGAATGGTTTGGGTTGGAAGGGACCTTTAAGATAATCTAGTTCCAATTCCCCTGCTATAGGCAGGGACACCTCTCACTAGACCAGGTTGCTCAAAGTCCCATCCAGTCTGGCCTTGGCCTTCCCATCCGCAGCCTCACTAAGTAACCTGTTCCAGTGTCTCAGCACCCTCACAGTAACAAATTTCTTTCTAATATCTAGTCTAAATCTACCCTCTTCCAATTTAAAACCATTTCCCCTCATCCTACACTCCCTTATGTCCTTCCCCAGCTTTCTTGTAGGCCTCCATCAGGTACTGGATGGGTGCTATAAGGTCTTCTCAGAGCCTTTTCTTCTCCAGGCTCTCTCAGACTGTCCTCATATAGGAGAGGTACTGTAGCCCTCTTATCATATCCATGGCTCTCTTCTGGATTTATTCCAACAGCTCTGTGTCTTTTTTGTGTTCGAGGTCCCCAGAACTGGACCTCTGTCAGCACCAGTCCCTGAGGAATGCCTCTTGTCACCAGTCTCCACTTGGACATTGAGCTATTGACCACAACTCAGTGCAATCATTTAGCCGATTCTTTATCCAGCAAGTGGTCCTTCCATCTGTATGAATCCTTCTTTGTTTTCTCAAAGCTTGCTTCCTGAGTTATTTCTTGTGATAAGACTGATTTGTCTAGAAGGTGAGTGATGGGTGTTGTCATGTGGCAATCAACATCACTGTGTGGACAATTTTATCTGTTTGACTTCGGAAGATAGTGCTTAGGACTGTTTATTGTTGGAAGATCTAGCCTGTGATCAAATAACTCCAGCTTGCTATGGGAGACTGGGACATGATACCATTGTATCCTGTGAAGGCAAGATACAAGTTGGCACCTCCCTGCTCCCTCTTATCTGCTGGCAAGGCCAGGAAGATAGGAACAAAGCAGTGTTACTGAGATCCCAGAGCCAGAAGCTGCCACTCCAAGGAGAGCTGACTCAGCCACTTTGGATTTGAGCTGTCACTCCAAAAAAGAACTGACTCAGCCACTTTGGACTTATAAATAAGTTTGTACTACCCTGAAAGGTGACCATCAGCTCCATGGTCAACACTGTTATCAACAGAACAATGCCCAATGACCCACCACTACTGAGGATCAATGACTGAACAACAAACCATGCTGGATCCCTGGTGGTGACTATCTCCTTCTTACTTTCTAACAGACTCCTTGCTTCTTCTTTTCTATCCTTTCTATTGCCCTCCTTCCCTTCCCCATTACCCTAATTCATAATAGTGTCCGCCCTCTCCTTCTCCATATCCATGATTAAGATCTGTAATAAACTGGTTAGACCAACATTTGAACTGTTGTTTCTTAATCTCATGCCGGGTATACAGATATAAAAAAGAACCTCCTCCCACTCCTATAAATTGGAGCGAGACACCATCAATTCCATTTTTCTCCAATTTGGTAACCAGGATGTTGTGTTGGACAGTATCAACTACTTTGAGTCCAGGTAGATGACATCAGTTGTTCTACCTTTATCCACTGACACTGTAACTCTATCGTAAAAGGCCACCAAGTTTGTCAGGCATTGCCTGACAAGACTTGCCATTGGTGAATCCATGTTGTTTACCATGAATCATTTAATTTTTATTTTCCACGTGCCTCAGTAGAGCCTTCAGGAGGATTTCTGCTCCATGATTTTGCCAGGCACAGAGATGAGACTGACTGGAATTTAGTTCCCTGGATCTTCTTTTCATCCCTTCTTGACAATGGGGGTTATTTTTTTTCCTTTTCCAGTCAGTGGGAACTTCACCAGACTGCCATGACCTTTCAAACATGATGGATAGCAGCTTGGAAACTTCACGAGCCAGTTCCCTCATACCCTAGGGGTGGTTCTTGGCAAGACACCTTCAGGTTCTTCAGATGGTCTTGAACCTAATCTTCACTAACAGTTGGCAGGTCTATCTTCTCCAAGTTCAACTTAGGTGGTGTGTCTAGGGCCCTTGTTGGTGAAGACTGAGGCAAAGAAGTAATTTATACATATCTTGATACATCTCAGCCCAGCCACTTTTTTCACGGACTGTAATTTCCTTGTGACCAGCAACCTTTTTCCTTTAATCTGAAAAAAAACAATCTTGTACCTAGTATTTCTGCTTATTCTGCTTTGCTATTGTTTTACTATTTAGTGTCTCTCTTTCAAAAAAATCTATAAATTTTCTATATTTTGGAGATATTTAAGGTCTTTGATTCAGCTTAATTATTACATTGCCATATTTTGTTTGAGACCTTAGTTGTTCATCCATCCTAAAACGTCTTTAAATGTAGATCATTCCTGAAGTGTTGCCTCCTTATTATTTCCATAGAAACTGCAACAGATGTAAAGAGCACAATAACACTGATTGATAGAACAAATTCTCACCTATTTTTCACAATTATCTCATTCCCACAAATGAGCTGTTTAAAATACTCTTTGTTTTGTGATGTGATAGCTGTCCATGGCCATCTAGAATGTGGTTTATCTATTACATCACTGTCTCCACTGCTGAAACTCACCACTCACCACTTCACTGTGCTCACATCCACTGTTTGGCCTCCACAAACATTCAACAAATGTTGATGAATGCCAATGATTGCCATTTTTTCTGCATGGAGGAAATCAATTCCTCATCTTTTCTCCTTGTGCACTTCCATGTTAGACACCATTCTGTCACTGCCCCTCTGTTGCCATCTGTCACACAGCGACAAAATTTTCCACATGTTCCAACAGCAACAGAATATGGTTGGGAAAGTTCAACCTCTACTGCTAACATCCACCTCTGATGTCATGAGTCAATGAAATAAAAAAGAAGGCAGTATTTCCACAGCAGCATTTGTATATCTTGGTAGTAAGGTTGAAATTAAGACCTAGTGTAGAGTACAAACTCATTTTTATTCCATGAGAAAGCTTCTCAATTTGTAACCCTAGACAGATCATATTGAACCATGCCGCTAGTTTTGTAGGCAAAATTCTTCAGTTCTATGCTATACGGATGTGCAGAAAATTGTAATTAAAATGGGCAGGATTTTATTCATACAAACTCCTCTTTGTTTGCTAATGTCTTTATAGCCAGAATCACATCTTTCTTAGCACATACTTAACTGAATATAAATAAATCATGAAAGGCCTTACTTCATGTCTGTAAAAGCATACTAAAAGGCAAATACAAGTCATACATTTTGTTAATGCAGAAAGCATAAACACTATGGAATTAATTTTAGTGTCTAATTGTTCCTTTTCAATAATCTTTGTTCCATAAGTTTACAATTATTATCTAAATAGTGTCACTGGGTATTGTGTGATTAACATATTTTAATGATGAGAAGTTTCATCCCTTAATAATAAAGGGGGAGGGGGAAAGTGGGAGAGTGGAGGGGCTGTAGGTTTTGTTGTTGTTGATTTTTTTTTTTTTTTCCCTGATAGCATTATTCCCATTCTTTCGTTGGAGAGTGTGGATAACAAGAATATCACAATTTAGACAAAAATAGCTATCTGCCTAACTATAACAAATACAGTTATTAAAATTGTTAAAATTTCAGCAGAGCAGACAAATGGCCTCAGCTGTGTTCCCCATTTACCACTCCTAAGTAAGAGTGAATATTGAGCTGCTCTTGTCCCAGAGGGTCTGGTGAAAGTTTCATATGAAATAAAAAATGAAATAGAAAGAGAAATCTCTGCCATCAGCTCTATCAGAAGTCACTGTGACACAGGGAGAGACTGAACTGTTTACAGCTTAATAAATTAGCTTATAAAATGTGTATACTTTTGTATTTTGCTTACAGAATCTGAAACATCCCTGTTTCAGTTCTGTATTATGCTGAAGAGATAAGTTTCTTGTGGATTAGAACACAGCTCCTTGTTAGTTTGATTTTTTTTAAGCTCAAGATTGATTTCACTACTGAGAGTGGTGAGGTGCTGAGGTGCTGGAACAGGTTGCCCAGAGAGGTTGAGTGCCCCATTCCTGGAGATGAAGGTCAGGCTGTGCAATGTGATCTAGTACTTGACCAAGGGTTTGGCAAACCTGCCTATGGCAGAGGGGTTGGAACTTGATGATCCTTGAAGTCCCTTCCAATTCATTCAATTCTACGATTTCTATTATTTCTATTTCCATTTTCTCACTTGATTCTTATTTTTGCTGTACTAGACTGTGAATCTTTTCTATGTCCACCCACATGTTTCAGCAACTTCTCCCACTAAACAGACTTCTTCTGACATGGATACTAATGCCAGACACAGCTAGATCATTGGCCCTGGGGTTTCATCATGATATTACAATTGGGAAGATTCTCTCCCTTTCTGATTTTTTAAGAGCCAAACATAAATTTTCTCATATTTTAAAGTACAGGGTTCTGGAAAGAAGATGAATAAGGTGGCATAAGTAAATTTTAAATGACTAACTCAAATATTTTTATTTTAAATTAATTTTGTAGGCAGCTGTACCTCAAAATGAATAAGCTGAACTATCAAAATTATATTAAGAAAAAAATCATTATCACCATACCAGGCAAATCATTAATTCAATATCATTATAAGTCCTGACTGTGGCAAAACATTATTAACTTTAACATTCTAAGTTTTATCTAGTCTTCAGCATCCAAGTAATTTCTCTACTCCCCAAATATAATACACCAGTAATTTAATATTTCATGTATAAAAACGAGGTACCATTTTCCTCAAGCTGCAGATTATCCAGTGGGCAATAATAATAATAATAATTAAAAAAGCTGTTTCTCAGTTCCTAAAGGATGGATTTGACTTTTAGAATTTTATACAATATCTCTCAGAAATACTGCTGAAAAGAGTTCCTGGTTAAAAAAAATAATAAAAATTGTGTTTCTATCTGAATTTTGAAGTAGTTTCAGGGTAATGCTAAGCACATGGTTGTTTTTTAACTCATTAACTAAAGCAAAATTAAGAAATATATACAATCTCTTGAACTGGATTTTTTTTTTTTCTAATATTTTACTATGAAAATAAAAACTACAAAGACAATAATACTACTTTGGGTAAGTGCAGATAAAATTCTTCATCTAATTTCATGGTCTCTTAAATATCTTTCTGCAAGATTAAAAAACCTCATTCAAAATTTTTTTTAAAAAAAGTTATTTGCTAATTTTGAATGGAAATGTATGGCAATTAATAAAAAATATATTTATTTTAATATTTTTAATTTATAAAAATTTTAATTAATAAAATTTTGAACAAAGCTAATATGAAATAATTTTAAAATTTTTGAGAAAATTTTCTAATCCCTCCTTTTACAGTTCAATCTTTTGGTTTTATTATTGTGCTAAATATTTTTGAATCACTTTGCATTAGATAACTTGTTTCAAAAGCACAGAAGTTGTACTGAAGATACCTGTTCTGTTCTTGTGTCCAAAAGTCACTGTGCTTCAACTCCAGAGCAGCTTTCTAATACCAAAGTCATTCATTGCATTTGTACTGTACAACATAAACTTTATTTTCATTGACTTGTTTCTGTAAAATCTTATTAAAAATGTTGTATAGAAGAGAAAGCTATTTGAGTTCACCTCTACTCTTAGATGAAATACCTTGTAGATGTTTCTTGTTCCAGGAAATCAGATTTGGCCTGGCACTTAATGCTGCCATATGTCTTTTATAGAAATCAGACAGGTCCTGGTTATGTAAGTGAAAGAGTTATTCTGGACTTTGATGATTCTGAAAATATATCTGAAAGATGTGCTTAACTGCTCATTATACTTTTATACACACATTAACTGTACTGCCTTTTCTCACTAACAGACATGTCTTTATTCTTTCTACCACAAGAAATGAGAACAGGCTCAGATGCATCCAGGTCAGATGTCTGCATTTACTTCTGGTGATTTTGACAATGAATGAAATGTCAGTGGAAAAAAAATTGGAAGGACAAAGGACAGCATAGTCCATACAAATAAGACATGCTGAATCAATTATTTTCTTGTCTGCCTCACTGCTTTTTGAGACCTCAGTTCCATACAACATATTCCCAATGTCTATAGTTGTACTTCAAACTACTAAGTGTGATTATTTCATGAAGGGAAGATGGAAGAACAGCCAGTTAATTTGCCAGTGCAACTTTCTCTATGTGCATCCTCTCTCTAAAGGGCACAAGCTGTCTGCTGTAGACACAACTTGCTTGTTATCTGAGTTCAGCAGCAGGTCAGTTCTTTTCTCAGTAGGTTTCACTAGTCAGTTTCAGCTACTACAGGAGTTTTTTGTTTCCCTCCCCAGGAGGAGGAAAAGAAATCCGAAAGCACAATTAAGGTTCAACAAGGGGATGGGGACCAAGGGAGCAGTTCTATAAAATGGCATGTTAGCCAGTGTTTATACCAAGGTACTGAGGAAAAAACTCTATGGAAGTGGAGCTCTGAAACTGCTAACACTGATATAGCATTCTCTGAAGAAATAGATGACTATTTCAAAATTTCTTGTCATACTCTGAAACAAGTTCAAACCCACTGACAATAACTTAAAGGATCATGCCATCCCATCTACTCCAACAAGATTCCATTTAGCCATGTTTATATCAGGGCTACTTATCTATGGAGACTATATACTATATAATTATATATATATTTATAGGTATGTTTTTATGTATAAAGTACATATGCATATATAGAAACTGTAAGTATATATGTGTATTTATATAACATTTTATAAATACAAATATGTAATATAAATATATAATATATAGTGAAATATTTTACATATATGTAAATGTTTTAAACCTTCTTATATTCATATTTTAGGAAGAAATCTACCCTCACCTGGCACTTTTTGTGAGCTTGCATCCTAGACCTTTGTATCTTCTTCCTCCTTTTATATATGATCATTACTAGATTTTCTCCCTCCAGTCCTAGCAGGAAAAGAGCATACAACTATTCTCCCAGTGTTTCTGACACAAACTCAACGGCAGCAATCATTTCATCTTAATCACTAGTGACTAAAAGGATACCAGAGAATGTTTCATTCTTTTATCCCTGTTATCCCTTTCTCTGAGCTTTTTGATTGTTGCCTTGCTTCTCCTTACCGATTTTTTATCCCGTCTCTCTTCCTGATTTCTTTCTGACATATCTTTAAAATAAAGATCTCTTCAAATTCTAAGGAGGGAAGGACCTCACTGTGGTGAATATTGCTCCTGTATTAATTCTATTACAGTAGCTTTACTGACCAGAGTCAGTGCTTTAACTCATTATCATTATCTGCTGGAGAGGAACTCTGTGGAGAGGACCTGGATGTCCTGGTGGACAACAGGTTGGCCATGAGCCAGAAGTGTGCCCTTGTGGCCAAAAAGGCCAATGGCATTTTGGGGTGCATTAAAAAGAGTGTGGCCAGCAGGTCGAGGGAGGTGATCCTCCCCCTCTACTCTGCCCTGGTAAGGCCTCATCTGGGGTACTATGTTCAGTTCTGGGCTCCCCAGGACAAAAAAAACTCTTGGAATGAGTCCAGAGGAGGGCCACAGAGATGCTGAAGGACCTGGAGCATCTCTCCTATGAGGAAAGGCTAAGTGAACTGGATCTGTTTAGCCTTGAGAAAAGAAGACTGAGAGGGGACCTTATCCAGGTCTATAAATATCTAAGGTGTGGGGGGCAAAGTGGCGAGGCCAGACTGTTTTCAGCAGTGTGCGGAGACAGGACAAGGAGAAATGGCCAGAAACTGGAGCATAGGAAGTTCCGCACAAATGTGCGCAAGAACTTCTTTATGGTGAGGATGACAGAGCACTGGAACAGGCTGCCCAGGGAGCTTGTGGAGTCTCCTTGTCTGGAGATCTTCAAGACCTGCTTGGACACCTACTTGTGCAACCTGGTGTAGGAAACCTGCTTTGGCAGGGGGGTTGGACTCAATCTCTGGTTCTCTGGATCTCTGATTCCAACCCCTACGATTCCGTGATTCTGTGATCTTTGCCTTTCTTCACTCATGTGAAGTGTCTGAGGAGAATCTCTAGCATTCTGCTGTTCCACTAGAGGCTGATAATGCTGTAGCTTTCACGAGAAAGAAAATTGGAAGCAAGAGTTAAAGTTAGGTACTCTCCTTGTATCTGACTAGCACCAGAAGATCTTATAAGTACTATTAGATCTCATATTCTTAACCTACAAGTAGGAATGTCAGTTTATCGTAGTTTTGTCTTGGGCAAATGGATTTCTGGCTTACAGGACAATGTAAAAAGCATAATGTTTGGTTATTTCATTGTGTTCTCATCATCATTAATAAAGAAATTTTGTGTATTCTGTGTCCATAGCAATCTTTCTTATCCAAGAGAATTTTTTTTCCTCTTTATTTTCTTAATGGCAAGCTTAGCAACTGGCATAAGGTGACAAAACATTTAAAAATTTAGATTTAAAAATTTAAAAAACAAACTCACAAACTTGTATAAATAAAGGTTGAGCACATCATTTCAATAAATACCTCTCTTCTGTCTAACATTTTATATTAATTATTTAAATATGTTTTATTTCTGGTGCTGAAATACACTTGGACTGAGTTCAAAATATTTTCCAAAGTTTATGGGCCCATCATCTACAATTAATGGCTTGAATACATTCCTATGGCCATTAATTACAGTCTGATCTAATAACCTTTACTCATATTGATGGGATCTATTCTTGAGTAGTGAGAACTCACTGAGCAGTGATTAATTACATATAGTACAGTTTAAAATGGCAAACATACTTTCAAAACCCAGGAAAACAAAGCCAAAATCTATTTAAAGGAAATGAGATTGTTTGGAGTGGGCTGCTGGATCCACTAATGTCAGCAGGACTGTTGTCATTCATATCAGAGGAACATTTCCAGATGCCTGGCTTTAGATCTATCTGAATGCAAAATAGAAGTGGAATGATTTTCTTGTTTATCAATACAATTATGTTGCATTTATATACACTGTAATTATATTAAATAAATACCTAAGGGTTGTTTATAACTATATACTAATGCATAAATTTGAGGTTCACTGAAATAAAATCAGTTCCATTTGCTACAAGAAAAAATAATTTTCTGGACATTTGTTTAATCAACAGAAAAATAAAGAAGGAACAGTCCCTAAAATGTCTATGCTCATGCCCTGCATCTTGGTCTTAATGTAAGACACTGTATTTAGATAATCCAACCACAAAAGAAAACGGTTTGCTGTTGATGTGCTATTACTTTCAAAAATGGCATTCTAGGACTTTTTCTGAAATAATTTTTGTATTGGTATAGCTATTTGGCATCTGATCATGGCATTTGGAGGCTGTGTCAATTTTTCAAAAATTGTCTATCTTGGGTTCTCTGAGCTAAGTAAGGGAGAATGCTACAAGTGCAAGAGAAAATCAGACCACAAATGATTACTTCATATTGAAATAAGCTCACACAGTCAGACAGAAAATTTGAGTTCATTATTATTAAAATCATTCTATATTAATAGATAAATCTTTTCACTAGAATGATTGTTTCTGCTACTTTAGAAACAGGTAGGAGTGATTGAAAGCTGTAACCACCAGAGGTTTTACAGAATATTTGGCATGCTTAAAAAAAAAAAAAAAAAAAAAAAAAAAAAAAAAGATACAGCTTTTTTACAGCAAAAGATAGCTATTTTATTCTCATATTGCCATTATAGAAAGATAATGACTTTCTAAAAAATAAGAACACTTTTTCTGGCCATTCACACTGATGTTTTATTGAGTTGCTGATTTTATACAGATGTATAACTAATATGAATCTTGGTAGCTGCTCAGATGAATTAGATCACTACCAGAAAGCATGTCAAAAACTTATACAGTAACAAAACCAAAAACTTAAAGAAGTCCAGCTTTCTTTGGATAAAATTTTTGTCTTTAAGACTGATGTTACCACAAAACCTTGACTTGATCAAACAGTATTTCTTAAATAAATGAATAAATATATAACTGCTTATTTCACCAGAATGCCAACTTCTATGAGAAGACTCTGCAGACCATGTTCTAGTCATAGCATTGACTCAGCAACAGCAATTAGATACATGTCAAAGAAAATATTATCATATTTTGAATACGGGCTTATACCACAATCAATCATATCAAAAAGTCTCACTGTGATTAGAAATGGATATGAATATAATGGCAGTTGAGTAAAAGGCATTTGTATATTACATTAAGATGTGAATTCAGGAAGACCTTCATTACTATTATTAACTCTGTCAATGGGATTTATAAATTAAAAGCATTTTGGATGAAGAGACTTCAAGTTTACATCTATCCTTTCTCTCATTTCTGACAGAACCATGGAGATTAAAAAAATGAAAGAAGACAGGCTACAGCTTGAGCTTTTATTTCTAACTAGCCAATGGAAAAATGACAAAACGGTCTGGCAAATATACCATTCATAATAATAAGGTAGTTAAAAGTTGGGAAATTGACAGTAACTGCAAAGACTTTGGATAGAACCCCTGCAATTTGAGTTAATTATCTACCCAGAGTTCTTCTTCTAAGTAAAACACATGTTTACATAGTGCTATTGTATTAGAAATTTATTTATACTTGATTTTTACATAGCCTTATTAATAATAAAAAGAACGATTCAGAAGTGGTGTTTGAAAGGTTTGCTAAAATAGATCAAATGGAATTAAATAGAGAGAACAATGCAAAGCATTTCTTACAGCTCGTTTTCAGTGATCAAGGCCATAACACAGAGAAGTGGAGATGCAGCACGTTGCATAATTCTGACTGCATTCTAAAACAGTACAGAAGCTTGTAACTCTACTTTCTCCAAACAGCTAAGTCTCCAGGTAAGTAGGTTTTAAAGTAGTGCTGTTTTCTCTCCCTATTTTTGTTTTCCACCTTTCTCAAGAACTGTCTTATTTGTAAAGCTACAGAAAAATTGTGAGGTTTGAAATTTTGAGTTATGTCATTTTTGAACATAATCAATTGTCCCAAATTCCTCTAGAAAGTTAAAGCAAGCAGGAGTAATCGCTAATCTTAGTATAAATGCAGGTGAATAGAGAAAAATATTGAATATTACCATGATAAATCCAGATTTGCTAATTAAGATGTCCAAATCTTTTACAGTTCATAACACAAGTTAAAAATAAAATGAAAACCTAAAAGTATGTGTTTGTTATCAATGACTGAAAAAAACGGCTTCTGTTTTGTAGAGGTACATTTAAAAACAATAATAATTATTATTACTATAATCAATGTGCACCTTGTATAATTAGCAAGCACAAAGTTAAGCTATATAAAAATATATGTATTTCTAAAAAGAAAAAAAAAAAAGTGTTTAAGTTTGTAAATAAAGAAGTATTTAAGAAAGAGCAGGAAAAAAATACTTATATGACTTAACCAGGCAAGAAAAAAGCCCTACCTATAAGAACATAGCAAGTATTCTGTTGTCATATGTTAACCACAAAAGCAAAGACAGTTACAACAAAAATTAGCTGTTTTCTTTTTCCCCTATTGTACTTCAGTAGTATCTTTCAGTAACTGAGGGCCCAACACAGAAGGCAAGCAAATTTCAGTAGGTCAAATCTATCTATATTCCTGCTATTACCAGTTTGATTTCATTTTCTTTCTATAGAGTACAGCAATTAGAGCTACATTTTGCGTTTACAGATTAAAATGTTCATTCGTATTATAATGGATACAGTCTCTGCTCTGCCTAGAGTAATACTTAAGTTGAACAAGATGATGTTCTTGTTCATCCCGTGTTCTCTGAGAGAGCCCTCAGCACTCAGATTTGTTCTCTTGGCCTGTGGAATCAATCCTTTGTATCACACAGCCTACTCCTGTTATAGAATAATCTGCAAGGAATACTGTCATCTGCCTACATTAAAATTTTAGTTCAGGTCAGACACATACTTAAGAATCTCCCAATATTTGCTGGTTGGTTTTGTGGTTGCACATTAGACTCCTTTCAAGTAAAACTAAACAAGATACACTCTATAAATGCCTCTAAGGCATTCCAACTGCTAATGAGTTCACCATTTACAAGACCACACCAGAGATATTCATGATGAAACTCCCCTGAATCTTGTGAGTGTTTAGGCTCTCTGCACCAAACATTCTGCATTACAGATCCATTTACTTTACACCACATTAGTTACAAGTGAAGATACTATTTAGAAAGTCAACATCAGAAAAAAAAGTTTCACCAAGAAAGTCTGGAATGTCTTGAGGATAAAATGAACCTTTTATTTACATGAAGAAGTAGCAGAATCTGAGCTGTAGGGCAGTGACTTGATGAAAACTTCCTAATCCTCAAACTATTATTATGTCACAAGCAAACTAATCATAAGATAAATACACTCTGCCAAAAAATGACAAAATCAAACCAACCAACCAAAAACCAAAAAAAAAACAACAAACAAAAAGTGACTAGGATGTCAACAGGGAGTCATTACCCTGTTTTAGCTCTGACTATTTATTCAACAAAAACATGACATTTAGAGGGGAAAAATAATAATAATAATAATCTGTATTTTCTTTAAGGAAGTTTTTTGAAAGAGGGAGAGTGGGAGTGTTTTACCCTTATTTAACAGTGGAAAATGTTTAGCCGTGTAGCAAAGAGTAATAAAATGAATTAGTTCTGCTAAAAGATGGGTAGTGTAGCAACACAGGAAAGTCTTTTGGGGTCCTGAGCTGATATATTCCTTTGAGTATTGATATAATGTGCCCAGAGATGGAGATGGTTACTGTTTTGTGTTTCCCTAAACTGTCGATTTTACCAATAATCTTGCTTAAAATTTCCATCACTACTACCTAACTTTATATACATATTTGGCCAGTGTCCATAGGCACGACAGGCCAGCTATATTGCTTACAGATGATAGTGAATGATTTCTGGTGTTTAACAGGTTCAACTCAGACAACTTTCTTCACTTTTGGGTTTTAGGCCTGTCAATGTATTTTAAACAGCATGTTCTCCTTACATGTTGTAGAAATGTTTTTCCTGTTGAGAGAAATTGGCAGTAAGTCTCTTCTCAGTAGAAACAAATTTCTGGCAGTCTGCTTCCAAGTGCTTCACCTCTGCAGCTCCTTCATGGTCACTCTCTGCACCTGCTCCATGTGGGATCTCTCTTCTCGAACTGATGCCCATGGACTTCCCGCAGGATGAAGCTCTCTCAGCATTGCCAGCTCAGTACCATGGATACCAAAACATTGCCAAGAAAACCAAATATATTAAGATAGGCACAGTTTTATAATTTTTATACACTGGTGTAAGGATATGTGTGTATATATTCTTAATGTGATTTTACATTAACTTCTTTAGTAACATGACTTCATTCTGTATTAGATTTTTTATAAGAGTTTTATTTTTAGCTAAATTAAGACCTTCCTCATTTCTTAAGACCTTCTCATTTCTCATAGCAGAGAAAGTTCAAGTTATTTTATTCTACCATTTTGCTAATATATATATATATTTGTATATATATATATATACACATATATTTCTTTCAAGTGTTACTTATACTTATAAAGCATCCAAAAGTTAGATTAAAGATATTAAAAAAAAAAAAAAAAAAAGTTACCCTTTGGTAAAGAAATGCCCTGTAAATAATCTTTTCCATCTGACTTGAACTGTTGTTTTAACTTCCTGCTTCTTTGTGCTTGTTAGCCTTTCTCTATAGTGTGGTTAGTGAAGTGAGAAATTAATTATTTGCTCAGCCTAGGGGTGAGTGGGCAACATAGTTCTGGTTTCCTCTTTGGATTCTGTAAAAGAAGAGTGAAAAGCTTTGTTTTATTTTGTTCATTTAAAATTTTCCCATAATAAATCTAGTCACATATGCCTTGACAGAGTTTCCAAGCATTTGGATTGGAGAGACTCACTTGGGATCCATCAGTAAATTATTTTGCCTGTCATTTCATTTTCTGTTAGAAACACCCAGTAACTTTTTCTCTTCTTAATGTTTGGTGGAAAAACGCCACCACATCTCCTTTTTCTTTTTTTTTTTTTTTTCTTTTTTTTCATATTTTTCACAGGCTTGTCATGCCTTCATGGGTCATTGTACAGCTCATGGTTTTTTGTCCTTCCTGCGCTACACGTGCAGTTTGAGTGTATTTGAGTGTATTTCACACTTTCTGAACTGTCCTCTCAGACACCATTAGATTTGACAAGATTTAAAATGCTATTTTGCCAAACATTAATATACTCGATGTTTCTTTCTTTGTTTCTTTCTTTCACTCTTTTTTATTTGATATGCTTTGAATTTGGATGTCTAACATAAGTCATGCTATAAGGAACTTATTTTCTGAAGAGAAATAATATAATAGAAATTTGTATTTCTCCAATTTCTTATTAGTACCATCTTAAATGCTATCACATGGTTGCTACCAAGACTCAGTTCTTGTAAATCTATTCTGACAGTATTTGATTAGATTATGATTTCTGCTTTCGTTTTTCCAGTTCCACAGCTTTTGTTATTTTTTTTTCTTTCTTTCTCTCTTGCATGCCTCCATCATGCTCCAATTACTGCTATATAATTATTAATTATATCTAGCTGCTAGTTGCAATCAAATATGTTTTAAATTTATAGGGTTTTTTTGGTCTGTTTTTTTTTTTTGTCTGTTTTTTGTCTGTTTTTTTGTTTTTTGTTTTTTTTCCTGGAAATTCCTAGTGCCACCTATTGGGTTAACTATTAAAATGCAACTGTAGTAAAAGCATAAAATCAAAGCCATCTGCAAAAATAAACATTTAAGCCAAGCATTAATTAATTAATTTCTAAAAGTCTTATGTATATGCATTTCTGTTACACAGTTACTAATACTAACTTTAAATATGCATCAATAATATGTATAATACTAAAGATAATGTAAATTCTCAGTTCTTGTAATTTTATAAAGTTTACAGTATTTTCTGAATTTTAAAGAATCAAATAAAGATCAACAATCCTTCAAAACTGAAAACATCACTGATAAAGCATTCTAAAAGATGATTCTAACAGCTTTTTATTTTTATTTTTATTTTTATTTTTATTTTTATTTTTATTTTTATTTTTGTTAATTTGATATTTTATTAAGGAATATGTATGAATTTTAAATACATTTAGTGGCAGTTATGTAGACTTATTTCATTACAAAATATAATCCCCATCTTAATCAGTGATTTGAAATAGTCTTTTTAATATGGAGATAAACATACATCCAGACTTTTTTTCTCTCTACTATGTTGACTTATTGTATGAATAAAATTTTGTTGCAGAATGCTACTTCATTGCTAATTTATTTAGGTAATGTAACTTCAGGTATTTTACCAACCAGGTCGACATAGAAAACTATTAAGGACTCTGTTGTAGTACATTCCTGAGCACAGAGAGTGTAGAAACAGCGAATCTGAAGAAATGCAAATATAGGGTCAGAAATTGAGTTAGCTCATTCACTCTCATGTTAGATCTGGGTTGAGTGCAAGAAAACGATGAGTCAATCTGAAGTTGCTATTTTGGATGCATAAAAAAGCCTGGAATATTTATGTGTCCTAAAGAAGCCATAATTCTGCAGGCAGCATCTCGTGGCAAAACAAGTTTTAGATTTACAAAAAAGTTGTTTCCAGTCTGTTAAATGATTTCCTGCCTTAAGTATGTATTAGTTATCAGTATGATACTCAGCTTGTTTAATGAAGCTGAAACACTTATTTATTTATTTATTGTAAGAGATCACATTTAAAAGTTAAGCTGAACAAGAAGTATTATTAGAAGTCTGAAATAAAGTAGTACATGAGTTGTTGCTTCTCCAGAAAATCTGAAAGCAAAGCAAAGTTTGTAAAGTACTTACTCTTTTATCCTTTTTGATTACTTTACCTGTTCTTGTTGTTTCCTAAAAGTGGAAAATTGTAGTACATACAGTTTTTCAATTTTAATAAATAGTTGTGTCTAACTTTTTGATCTCCCATAGTTTACAGATAAGAATACAGCCGTGACATTTATAGTTTCAAAGCCAAGGTAACATAGGCTTCGGAAATGATGAGACAAACTTAAGATTGCTTCTAATTTTTTGGATAATTTTAGACACGTTATTGTGTTCTTAGTGCAGATCTTTATTTCTAGCCATGCATTTTTGAAGATATGCATTCACCAAGACTATGTTCCACACAGTGGGCTTTCTCAGAGACTACAAAATGGGTAGTGATAATGCAGTCTTTACATTAGCAGTATTCCATTACTGTAAAAGGTTAGATTACAAAATAATAATCTACAGTAATCTAGGCTACAACTGCCTAGAAAAATGAGGTATGATCCTAACCTATTCTTGACTTAGTCATACTTTTTTTTCCTGGGAGTATTCCCTGTAATCATCAGCCTGTTATTTAGTGCCTGAATTACTCAATTTTCATTTCACATTTTGTTTCTATGATGTCTTCACAAAATTAATCTGGGAGATAAATAATAGGTTACGTGAATTATTATTGTCTTATTCACATATAACAAGGCAGATTTTAGTTCTGCTTTCCAAAAAGTCAAGCAGTAACTGGTTTCCACTGTAGTGAAGTATTCTAAATCTGCTTTCCTTCCAAAACCTGAAATCTATTTATGTTAGTGTCAGAAATAATTTTACTTCGTTCCCTCAAAGAGAAGTAGGAAAGTCTTGCCCACTATTCTTCTTTGAGGAGATCCACTGAAAGTGATTTATAAGAGCCACTTATTCCATAACTAAAACACAGCAAGGCCACTGCATGTATACAGATTTCATTTGGATCACAAAAATGAACAAACAAACAAAAATAAATTAACACATAATGGGACTTAAAGAAAGGAGTTTATGAAGGGAAACACTTAGGAAGAAGGACAAGAGGCAAGGTGTTTCCTCTCCAACCACATCACTAGTTTCGTGGGATGTTTTGCATGAGTCTCAAGTTATCCAGGTGAAGGCAAAGCGGTGCAGCCCTCTACTCTTACCATGCATTCTTTCAGCTGGCACAAAACTTGACTTTTCATGCCTGGCTCTTGAAGAGAAAATTTGTTACTGTATGTAGTAGAGCTGAGGTGAGAATCATTGAGAAACTTCAAGTTGAAAGCACTGTAAATACCAATTCAGTGCGTAAGGTTTCTGAGTAGAACAACACTTGAAACTCTGTATTTCAGTTTCTGCATGTGTTAAATGTGGCTCAGGATAATTACTTCCTTTCCTCACAAGGGTGTTGTGAGAATTAATTAGTTAACATTTGTATGGATCTTCCTAGATACAAAGTGCTATATGTGTGCTAATTAGTTTGATTATTATTAGTGGTGTGTCATTTGCACTGTCAGGAAACCCATACATTAATAATCCAGCATAACAGTTCAGATTTATGTACTGCATCTGAGGCAACAGATTAGAAATGCCTCTCTTAAACAGTAGAAGAAATAAAGGTATGCATTGTGTAGCTAAATAGGTTTGTCACCCAAGAGTGCCATTTTAATCTCATAAACATTAACAAAATACTGCTATTGTGGGTTTTAATTCTCAAAGCAATCATGAAAACTATTTTACCACGTAGGCGTTCTGGACACTGGATCTTCAATTACAGGAAAAATTTAAAAGTGTGTAGAAAGATAGCCTTTGGATGAGAGGTAGCATCCCACTAGATATGGATATGTCCATAATTAGACTCTTGGATTTGGCTATAATTAAGCAGTTGGCAGTAAATCTCTCTGTATATGTTTCCAGTAGTGTCATTCATAAGGCTTGAGGCTAAAGCTAGTTCATATTGACCTTATGTACTAAGAAGAGCAAGAATTCGTTGGAAGTAAGCCCCAGGGTACCACTTCTGTTTTATAGGAGAAAGAACATATTAAAAGAAAGAGAATGAGTTTTCATAAGAACTGTAACATAGGAAAACTTATTTCCTAGAGATGTGTGTTTTTATCTGGAAACCATTCACACTGCCTTTCAAAGACCAGAGCAATATTATTAGATATACTAAGGGGACAAAAAAAAGGGGGGGGGGGGAAGAGAAATACCCTGTATAAATTGCTCCAAAAAGCAAGTCTGACAAATGAAGCTTTTTATAGTAGGTGATGGTTCCTATACTATCCTCTTTCATTACTTTTTCATAATCAGAAGTAATTGCAACTCTCTTTGCTCTCCCTGGGCTTCCCAGGCTTTTATTTGTTTCCCTTTCCTATTATCATCCTTTCTATGTAACCATTCTATTTATCCCATTTTATCCTCATCGTGTCTTGATTCATTCCCTTCCCTTCCCACACATCATAAATAAGATGCTTCCCTTTCTTTAATAACACTGTATGTCATGAAACACTAATGTCACAGTGAGCTATGTTTTTATATGTTGAAAGCATTGACTTATGGGAGAAGAACATTACAACCATAAACCTTCTGGAGCTGGGAATATAATTCCTCTCCTAGTTATGTGTCTAAACTGTCTCCAATTGCAGGTTGGTGGATGGCAGGTCAGTGATGAGCCAGCAGTGTGTCTTGGTGGCCAAGAAGGCCAATGGGATTTTGGGCTTCATTAAAAAGAACGTGGCCAGCAGGTCAAAAGGTACAAAAATGACAGGGATCTCTTGGAGAGAGTCCAGTGGAGGGTCACAAAGATGGTGAAGGGCCTGGATCATCTCCCCTACGAGGAAAGGCTAAATGACCTTGGACTGTTTAGCCTCGAGAAAAGAAGACTGAGAGGTAATCTTGCTAATGTTTATAAATATATTATGTGGGAGTCAAAGTGACATGGTCAACATCTTTTCAGTGGTCTGCAGAGACATAACAGAGAAATGGCCATAAACTGGTCCATAGGAAGTTCTGCACCAATGTACAAAGGAACTTCTTCACAGTGAGGGTGACAGGGCACTGGAACAGGCTGTCCAGGTAGATTGTGGATTTTCCTTCTCTGGAGATATTCAAGACCCATCTGGATACCTATCTGTGCAGCCTGCTTTAGGGAGCCTGCTTTGCAGGAGCGTTGGACTCGATGATCTCTGGAGGTCCTTTCCAACGCCTAAAATTCTGTGATTCAGTTAGGCTTAAAGGTGACATGCATGTTATGGCATTTGGTGAAACAACACTTCCCAGATAAGTTCATCCCAATCAAATCTTTCAAATTCCTAGCATGTTTGAAGACTAATAAAAGGCAACTAAGTAGTAAGAAAGCCTTTTTGGATAGGAAGATTTCTTCCAAAAAAATCAGCTAATCTGCTATTACACAAAATGCTCACCCTCTAAGATATGATCTTTATTTCATAAATTGTGCCAACAACTGCACCATTATTCAACTCCAGTTCATGAATTGCCCTTTTGAAAATGAGGAGGAAGGACTGAAAAGGAATTGGTGACTTTTGTGAGTTCTATTAATAATCTTGATTTATACCAGTCATTCAGTTCTAACATGCTTCATCATCTGCAGTGTGATACAGTGCAGTGATTGTGGTGGAAATGTATCAGCTAAAGGTGGCTGCTGGCATCTATAGTGCAGGCAGCAAATAACTCTGGAAGCAAGGAACTGGCTAGCTTGACTCTTCTTGATTCTTAAGAGGTCTGTGACTGAAATCTGACTTTTCAGTAGTTCCTTATAAGTGCTTTGTTAATTTCTGATATGTTCACCAAACTTTTCTCCTTTTTGTGTTCTTGCACTTCTGTAAAGCTTGAGGAGAGGGAAATAAAAATAATAGAATGCATGCTTGTCTAACCATGGAATTTTGCATGCATCTATATATCTACATCTGTATCCATACCTATCTGTATCTACCTATATCTGTAACTACAGATATTTAAATTTGGCTATCAAATAAAAGATGGAAATGTAATTTAATATTCATGTAATATTCACATAGTCCATTTGAGTAACTTTTTACTGTGTTTGCTATTAGAAATATCCAGCCATTACTCTCTCCCCCCATGCTTAGCTGAGGATTTTGCAATAAATCCTTTTGCCTTTTGGCAAAATCGGAAAAGAATACAATGAATTTGCTTCTTTAAAAATATGAAGAAAAGTGACCCGAGGCTAGCTGCAATTCAGTGAAAGGGAAACAAATCATTTTTATAATGGCTGATTCTCCTGGAAGATTTCTAGTGAGATCTTAGTTCATGTGAGAGTCATTTTCAGGCAACATTTTTTTACATTGTCAACCCTCATTTACTGAGATTTCTGGATACAATATTTGGTGGCTTCTTTCTTTTGTTTGTCTGTTTTTCAACTAGTGATTCAGTCTTTGGAATATTTATTTTCCTGACTGGATCAAGAATATTCATACTAAAAAGACATAGCTTTCCTTATGTGAAATCATGGTGCATTCAAATGTGCTGCCTATGTCAGTAACTTAAGTCACATTTAAATACTTCTAAATGCCAAATACCCATTTTTTGTATTTGTATTAAATTAGAAAAGTAACCATCACGTTTCCTGCCTAGTGTAATAAGTCTGAAATATCTTTATAATTAAGAGACTTCAGGGAAATATGTGAACATTTCATGGAAAAAAAGTCAGTAATGGTACAGAAGTTATTTAACAATTTTCTGTGTGCAGATTCTGCTCTCTACAGTGTCTCTTAACACTCTACAAGTATTAAGCATCTCTGGAAAACGTGGAGAGAAAAGCTCCTTTTAACATCTGAAGGAATACAATAATAACAGTATATCTGCACAAGACGTGCATTTCAATGACTTTTTTTTTTTACCTACACATCATTTACTAGTCTCTACTAGATCACTAATCTAAATTCCCCTGTGCTGCCTGTATTCTTTAATTTTGCTGCATTTTCCTGTCTTGGTTCTTCAATATTGATTTATTTAAGGTTTATGGCAGTTTCACATATTGTACATAATTTTTTTTTTTTTAAGAAGTGCATATCAATATCTTGTGATTTAGATACTAGCAGACAAGTGATTATATTTTTTAGGACTGTTACAGGATTTTCACCAATTTTTAATTGGACTGTTGGAAATATCTCACTTGGCATCCTTATGACTTTGGCCCTAGGCATGCACTATAACTTCAAGATCATAAAGGCTGATTTCTTATTTACAGATTTCTACTTAGCTGTGTTGCTGATGGGACTGACCTTTGCTCACTAGTTATTGCATATACAAATGTTTTCTAAAGGCGCTGCATAGAAAAACTATAAGCTGTAGTTTTTCCCTCATATATATAAATGACTTGTTCTAACAGATAGGTTAGTTGCATTTGAATCCTCATCTGTATTGATTTGTATTATATTAATCCATGGGTAAGAGGGTATGCTTCCAGAAGCAGGGATTTAACTTAAAACCAGAGAAGACCTAACAATCATGAATTCCCAAAATAAGGGAAAGTACAGAAATATTAAAAGAAAATGTTAGCTTGTCAGCGTTTAATCCTCTCATAACTACATAAGTCAAAAGGTAAGCACTGTGATGTTATTGCAGTTAGAGTGGATAATATTTTGCATATTTTCTCATTTTGTTTAAGGATCCAAGAATCCTGAGGAATACAGAGACAATAAAAATAAATAAATAAATAAATAAATAAATAAAAATAGAGGAGATAACTTTAAAATTAAGAAAGTTAGACTTCTAGTTCTTCCAAATGTAATGAATACAGAAACTCGTTGTGAATTGATCTGTCTTCTTTTTCAAAGAACAGTCTTGCTTACTGTTGCTTTTGACGGCGAACTGGACATTAATGAATTAGTTTCGTAAGCAACAGAATGAGGGGAAAAAGAAAAGAGAGAAGTTTAAAAAAAAAGGTTAAAAGCAAAACAAAAGACATTTTCATGCCTGCCTCGAGATACCAGTCAGGCTTTCTGTAAAACTATGGCCATGCACAAGACTATGCTTCTCTGCAACTGGTTTATTCTTGCTTGTACAACAAATGGTACACAAATAATGAAATTACATAATGGAAAGTCTTCTAGAACTTGAGTGCAGAATCGATCTTCTCATCACCTTTTGAAAAATGTATCTTTAACTTTGACCCTTTCTGCAAGCTGGGATAAAATACAAATTATTTTATAAAATACAACAAATGAGTCAGACAAGAGCAGGAATTTGACATTTTAGTATAAGATACAATAAAAGTGACTAAGCAGCAATTATTAGTGCAGTATTTACCCTGAGTTTTGTATTTGATATCACACTGAATTAAAAGGTAGGTAAAGAAAATTTGAATTTAATGTTGAATGAATTCAAATTCACATAAAAGGCTGATTTTTAAAAGGGAATGCAGGCAATTGGAACCTGCCAGTGTTATAGTCTCAGCCTTTGGAAAAGAAGTAATTGCAATTTTGAGGTATTATGCATCACACAACTTTTATGAGTGATCAATTATATATTTATTTAATGATTGACTTTTAAATCTCACTTTGAATGACATGAATTTGAATGGAAAGGAGATATGTATTTTTTTCTTCACTGTACAATTTCAAAATGACTATGTTGTTGAATAACAGAAAAGAGCACATTTCAACTTGTTAAGCTTTCTGTTGTTTTGTGTTTGGTATGAAAACTACATTTTTCCATTTTTAATGGAAACTAGGAAGTACTAGTAAGCTTATTCCAACTGTTCTCTAGTTATGAAAATGAAGAGTTAAGTATAAATAAATATTTAATTATATACTTTACTTTTTTTGGTTATAATGTGTAGTATTTAATTATATTTTTTATTTATAAGGAAATATTTAATTGAGACAGGTGGTATTTTTTTTCATATTTTGACAGCAGTTCTCCACTTTTTTCCTCCTCCATTGGTGAGTTATAACATATTGCTCTTTTAACACATTACTATTTTATTCTCATCGTTTCAGAAAACTAGCTTCTATTGTTTTCCAGATAACACAAATCTGGAATTTCTTCAAAGTTAAGGGCATATTAAGAGTAGCATTAAAATGCTTGTAATCATCTTCTTCCTTCTAATTGTCATTTGTTTTAAGAAGGGAGTTCCAATATAATGAATCGAATATGAGTATCCAGTTGTCTAGCTCCAATGTACAGGAGGGAGAAGAGGTTCTTTGAAATATGTATACCTGGCGTGATATTAAGAACCAATGGTTCAAATGTTGGTCCGACCAGTTTACTACAAGTCCTAGCCATTTTAGGGAAATGGGGAAGGGAAGGTGAGCGATAGGAAAGATAGGAAATATAAGCAAGGAGTCTCTGTAGAGAGCAAAAGAGATAGTCACCACCGTGGGTCCAGGGAGGTACGAGGCAGGTCCGTTGATCTCTGGAACTCATCTGATCACCGCAGGGGATGGGAGAAAGCCAGGGAGCTCTGCAGCAAGTAGGCCACGGGGGTTCTTTTGAAGAGGTTTTCCCATCAGGGAATTCTCCGTCAAAGGTGTCTTTGGGAGTTTGTCTCCAAAGTCCCTAGTTTAGTGAGGGCCTTTTATCCCCCATTTCTGTGGGGTTTTTTTTCTTCTTCTTTTCTCTCAGTTTGGTGTGACATACCTGGCCCAACAGATAAGCCAGCAGGGAGGGGTGCCTTCGTTGCCATGCACAAGCATTATTGCCTTTTGCAGTGGTCAGCACCTTCAAGCAGCACCCCTGAAAAAGACTGCTTGTCCCGCTTCTGCTCATCCTTGCAATCATAAGCAGAGGTACAGTGGCACAGTGACATCCACCATTCACCCTCCTAGATGATTAGCAGTTGTTGGTTAGAGTCTTATCACCAAAAAGCCTCACGAAGCAAGCTTTGAGACAAAAAAGAAAAACAGTTTGTCTTTCACACCAGTATATCATGCAAAGATGTTATGAGACAGTCAAAGACTGCTGAAGGAGTATATATGCATACAATACATACGTAGGCTTAGAGAATGTGAGTCAAAAGCAAGTACTTTCACTTGAAGAGATACTGGCCAATTCTTGGCCTCATAGAAACTGGTAATAAAGCTATTACTTAACTATCGATTACTCAGCATCATTATTTAGGCTGTGATACATTACAGGCAAAGCAACGTGAAGACGTGATATGTCCAGAAAGATGATTCTACTCTACACATTTCAGCCACTTTTGTGTGTGTGTGTGTGTGTGTGTGTACTGTGGAACATACAGTAACATGGTGAGCTGTACTTTTTATTTACAAAATACCATTATTGTTCAGTTGCATCAGGCATTCCCCAGAATTATTTATAATGACAGTAGAAAGGATGTAGGAGAATGGTATTTTGACACCAAATATATCTCTAAATGTCTTAAAAGAGAAAAAACATGCATGCTGGATGTGCATGCATGATTTGGCTAATTGACTTTTCAAACTTCCTTAAAAGTTGTATTTATCTATTCAAATTTCACAGCAGCCCACATGCTGTTCCAATGCACTATCCTGGGATAGGCACTGGTATGTGCAACAGTTAAAGCAACCACATCTCTCCTCAAAGCTAGCAAAAAGTCGACTCATCATGATCATTTTTTTTGTTTTGTTTTGTTTGTTTGTTTTTCCTATGCAGAACTGAGAGATTTTGAAGAATACTTAAAAAAAGAATGTCACTTTAATTTGTCAGATCACATTTCTAACCATTCACTCACCCCCAAATCTTAGTTATTCTTTCACTTAAGGCATGCAATTGGGCTGGACTATACTACATAAATCTATGTTATTGATTTAACTTAACAGAAAATGTTCATATTGCATACATATGCAAAAAATTTAGCCAAGTACATTTGCTTTAAATCTTCTGCTCTTTTTCTCCCTCCTTAAATACTAAATATCTTTTGTCTTGTTCAGGTACTAATGATGCTATAAAATATAGACAGAAAATTAAATAGCATTTAGAGTTGATGGAATTTGTGATAATTGTTTGAACTTTAGTGATAATTTCGATCCTAATAAAAATGTTTTTTTTTATTTATTTGTTTGTTTGTTTGTTTGTTTATCTTAGAGGAAATTTGTTTAGATTATCTTGGCTTAATTTTTTTTCTCATTGTCATTTCTCATCCCTAATGAATACCTAATGATGCTCAAGTTATATCCACAAGCTTTTGTAATAACTCACATTATTTCAGAGTCCATCCCAGAATGAAAGAACCAAGTCTCATGCTGTGCTTTATTTCCTTGGCTCATATGAGTTTACTGGGCAGATGAGAGTTCAGCACGCATTCTTTAGAATATTTAGAATGTTTCTGATTAAATAAATTTAAAATGTAAATTATTATTTAGCATGTCCTCTAGAAAAAATATACACGGAGGTGTTTTATAGAAGAACACTTGAGTGGTGCTGTGTGATCTTTCAAGCACCCTCTTGACCAAAGAGAATATGAAACAAAGATAAAGTTTTCTCATTCACACTAAACTATTATGTATTTGTACTGACTTACCTGAAGAAAGGCACAGGACTTTTTCCCTTCATGATCCCTAAAAGGAAATAGACAATAATTGGGGTAGTTTGTTGTCTCCTACCAAAATGCCCATAAGGACCAGGACACAAGCAGGGTTCATCTAGTACACTGGAAGTAGTACAGCAGTGTCAGATGAGCTTTCCTCACTGCTGCACACTCCTGGACCACAAATTGTGAATAATATGAGCAGATATTTAATCAGCTACTACTACTTGCCATAACTTTCTTCCATATTGTACCGTTTGTTGTTGCCCTGAAGTAATTGTTCTACTGCATTTTTAATAACCACTTCATTCTTGCTATACCTATGAAATATCGTCTATAGACAACAAGTCTACCCTGGAGATAGCATACCTCTTTACTTCCCACAGTTCAAAGGAGAGTGCCTTCGGCCTTGCCACTGTTTGAAAATTTAATGTTTGTAATTTCCTCATTGCCAGCAATAAAAGTAACAGCAGGACTGACTTCTATACAGACGAGATTCATCATATATCTATTATCACAGCCAGGAAACAACCAAACCATGGGGCTCTAGCTCTGCTAATGGCATATTGGTGTGTTTTAGCCATGCTGCTGTTGCTGCTGTAAGATGGATATTATTTCTTCTTAGTAAATTGGCATAAGTAACTTTCCCCTGCTCCCTCCTCCCCCCCCTCTACTGCTAACAGATGGAACAACAGTCTTCCCATACTCAGTAGGATATATGGGAATTAGTGGAAGTCATCTAGCTGTGTCATCAGGGAATGTGTTGTTAATGCTTGAACTAGAACATCAGTATTTTTGCTGTTCTGAGTTTGTAACTAGCACTTCTTTTGCCAGAGGCTGTTTTTGTGTTTGTTGTTGAAAATTTAAATTTCTTCCACACTCCCAGTTTCCTAGACCAGCAGAAGATTTCACAGACTGCTGAGAAACCTTTTATGAAAATCTTCTGGAGGAGGAAATGCTTCACTATCTCATGGATAAAACTTTAAAATTCTACATGATCTTTACTGTTTACAATGCCCAAATGGAATGTGTGTACAAAACAGTACTTGCATCCAGTACTCTAACATTATCTAATTATTTGAACCTAGAAGTGCATGAATAAATACTGTCCCATCACATTTCCTTCCTGGTTGAATTCTAGACTACTCGTGAGCATAAAGGTTCTTATATTTGCAACTGTTTGAGTTCAAACATTAGCCCTGTACACAGTTTATAGTTTACCAGATGTACATAATAGAAAGACAACAAAAGTTATGATGCTTTGATGACTTTTTCTCTTTTAGTTCTGTGACTTGTGTGCAACTCTGAACATGATTTATAGTTGCAGTCTTGTCAGTAGAAGTTAAAAGAACTTCGTACTCTTATTTGTTCTCACTGAACTCAGGTTTTATGTGATGTAACATTTGTAATGGTGCTGTGCATTGAAATGGAAGTGCAAGGAGATTCCTATTCCTTAGCAGCTCATTGCCTCTGATTGATATGAAAAGCTGCTTTACACACTGTTAATGGATTTGGGTCACAGTAATAGCGAACACTTTTTAAAAAGCTGGGTTTTAGGTACAATAGCAATTCTGTGGCTTGCCAGAATAATTGACCTTGGTTCAGCAGTGGGAATCATAGTATCACTGAATATTCTGAGTAGGAAGGGTACCATAAGGATCATTGAGTCAGCTCCTTGGTCCACACTGAACCACCCAAAATTCAAACCTTATATCTGAGAGCACTGTCCAAACACTCCTTGAATTCCAGCACTTAGGGCCATGCCCACAGCCCTGGGCATTCCGTTCCATGCCCACCGCCCTCTGGTGCAGCCCCTTTCCCTGACCCCCAGCTGCCCTCCCCTGACAGCTCCATGCTGTTCCCTCGGAGCTCAGCGCTGCCCCTGTGATCCCTGAGAGGAGCTGCAGCTGCCATCAGGCCTCCCCTCAGCTCCTCTGCTCTGCGCTGAGCACAACGCTGAGCACATCAGCAATTTCTTTTGTCTTCCCCTCTAGATCCTTCACCATCTTCAAAGGGTATGAGTCACTATCTTGTCAGCCTATTACAAGATCATAGCATTCATGGTGAAATGGTAGAAGTTTTTTGTTTGTTTGTTTGTTTTTGTTTGTTTGTTTTTTATCAAGAAGTCCTTTGAGTAATACAGGACAGATGGATGAACTCAGCTGATAGTCCAGTAAAAGTGGTAAAATACAGAGAGAGCTGACTGGCATTTGGAGGTTGGAAATCAAGGGTATTCTTTCGGGTGGGTACCTTTGTAGTTATTCATTCATAACTCACTGCAGGACATTTCTCATAAGATGCTGTGAAAACACAGACTTTCTGCCAAACGTTTGGGTTTTGGACAGAGATCTCACTTGCTTACATTGATAATAGTATAAATATTACATGGAGGCAGGAAAAAAAACACAGAAACAAACAATTTCATATTGTTAAAAGGAGGTCCAAAATCTCTTGGCAGTGACCAGTTTGTTATTTACTGCCTCAGGTTCCCTTGCCAGCATTTAAATTAAACTGGACTAGAATCAAATCACTTCTATCAGTACCTTGCTCTAACCTTTGGTTAAGCAGATCATTTTCAGCTTGTTAGAATGTTTAATCTATAACAAAACTGTATCACACTGTCGCCCCTTGGCACATTTGTTTGACTGGTGAATAGGACACTATCCAGGATCATTTTCCTGCACAGTTACAGAATTTAAATTCCATAGTCTCTTTATAAGCCACTTGATGCTATTAGCTGTCTAGTTTAGAGATGCAAAAAATTTGTTCTCCTTCTGAGAAATGTGATTTATTATATTATTACCCAAAGAGAATGTCCTTTCAATACTGCCTAATGTGCACCATTCAAGGAAAAAGACATTCAAGGGGAAAAGATCTTCACCACTACATTCAGAGTCTATGAGTCTGTGGTCTGGGAAGACATATTTCATCCAGTTCTAAAACCTCCACTCCAAATAGTTCAAGATTGTTAATTTCTTTTGCTTAGCACTGGTGACACATTTGTCAATACTCAATGATCACATTTTCACAGAATGGTAGCTACAGACAGAAACAACATCAAAAAATCTCAAAGGCTTTTCCAGTACAGCCTCTATTACTTTCTGTGACATGCCATAATTTTATCTGTCTTTAGAACTTGCAGTATGTATTAGAAATATTTACTGTTCTTTTAAATTTCATATGAAAATCAAGAGAGATATTACAGATTTTTTTTTTTTACAAAATAAAGAGTTGACAGAGATCACAGTTCTATGGAATAAGGAATCCAGTGACTTATATTTATTACTCTTAGATGGCTCAAATGGTCAAAAACAAGCGTTAATAACACGAAGTTATCTTTTTTTTTTTTTTCAATATATCTATTTTTGAATGGCAGTCATAGAGATAGAAATGCTACTTTGTTAAAAAAAAAAAAAAAGCACTCTCAGAGCTGTAAGCTTACTTAAGAAAGAATATGTAGAGGAGAGATTTCTTTCAGTAGATGTGTGTTATTAAGAAGTATTACTTGACCTAAAACTACTCCTTGGGGAAAGAAAACAATAGTCTGACAAGCACATTTCTTAATTTTCAAGAATTCCATATTTTGTTCAACGTTTCAAGAATCCATATTCCATAAAATAAGAGAGAATCCGAGGATAGATGTGCAAAAGCTGACGTAGAGATGCTATGCCATACTTCACAGGATTTGAAAAAAGGGTTAAATAAACTTGATTCAACCAAAGCAAAGGGTTAAGAAATTGAAAATATCATCAGTTAAGAAAATACCAAAAGTATCCTCTCTAGATTTCTGTGACTATAGCTATATAGTCTAACCTTTTCTGTTCTTTCAGGTTCCTTTGCAGGAGATAGATTGGGAAGCTGATTCCAGTGTCTCTTCCTATTCTACCTTCTGCACTTCAAAAGTCCTCCTGCTTCCATACTTGATTATGGATTTGATGTATATTTAGGGGCAGTAATTAATTCAGAAAATTTATTTTATTAAACTGTGGGCATGATTTATGTATGACTTAGACACTTAACATGGTTCTGTCAGTCATCTCAAAAGAAAAGCTTTCCTTGGACATTTAATGATGAAGAATACAGAATGCAGTATAGAAGATTCTACTGAGCAAATTTTGTTTGTTGTATGTTGCATCCATATGACAACTTTATCAAGCCCTATGCATTTTATTTATTTATTTAATGTTAATTCAGACTAGCTGGACTTTTTGTGGAAAAGGCAATAATCAAAGGCAAATTCAGCCAGTTTTTTAAAGCACCATACTTTCTTTTTTATTAATGAAGATGATTTTTGTTCCTTATAAATTAGCTTTTAACTTCATGGGCACAGTTTTGTTTGTTTGTTTGTTTGTTTTGTTTTGCTTTGTTTTAATATATTTTTATGCAGATGATTGCTAACTAAAACCACTGCCATATTATTGTACAAAGCTGTTGCCAAATTTCAATAACTAGAATATGCCTCTAGAGAGGAAAGATCTATTCCTAATACCACATGGATTTTTTAAATTCCCTGTTTCACATTGTGCCTTAAATACATATATGCATGCTTTAAAATTTCAAGTGTCCAAATATAACATAAATATTACTGCTCCAAAAACTCTCAGCTAAAACTTGTTTTTTTAGGGATACATTACAGAAAGTCTTTTCAGTATGTTTCACTGGAAAAATGAATTTTGCTTTAAAAATCCTTCAGCTTAAGTTTTTGTTTTGCATGTATATATTTCCCCAGTGCAATTCCTTTTCTGTTTTCATCAATGTTTTATGGGAGAAGAAAGGAAAGGGTACACGGAATACTTTTATTGATGATTCAACACCTTGACAATGAATACATATTAGAGAAAGCAGCAAACATATTGTTAGGTATGAAACAACAGTAAGACATATACTTTTCTGCTCTAGTCCTTTCAGTTTTGTCCCAAGATATTATTATAACAGTCTCAAATGTATTATACAGACTTTCAGTTTAAGAAACAGGGGATTATATTAGAAAACAAATCAGCTTGATTCCCTCACCATTGTAGTTTATCCCAAGGAGAAACAGTTAGATGCATTCACCGGTGTACTTTGTCTGATATTCACTATAGCGGTTAAATTTTAGCAGCATTTCTTATCTAGTTCTATTAAGTCTATTTTATTTAAAATGTTAATATCTAGGTTAAAATTTTCCACAGGCGTATTCTGATACATCTATCCTCTCTGAAAGATGTAAGCAAAAATATGTTTATTAAAACAAATTGAAAGACTACTTTAGCTATATACCTAGCTTTTGAAATATTTTGTTAGTATGAGAAGCAAGAACACAACTGGGGGTAGAAAGTGAAAACTGAGACAGGAAATAATCTTGAATGAGAAATATTTTTGAACAGTTTTGGCAAATTTATGAAAATAAAGACAATCCACATCCCCGACAAGCATGTGCAGATCTCACACCATGATATGAAGAAGTCTTGTTTACTGCTGATGAAAATATATAGCTACTGTTGATAGTAATGTTGAAAAACAGTTTTTTATTGTAGCTGAGAATTTGCTCTATCAAATAGTGTTCTTATGTTCTTTGTTGTAGTTACTACGAAAATAAATAGGAGGCTTTACTTTTGGAGACATTGAACCGGGAAGAATATCACCGTTGAGAGATCTTCATGTTTGTATCTTTGTTTATGTCTGTACATGATAGATTCTAACAGCATAAAATTAAGCTTTTTTTTCTACTTCTTTAACTTCATATACTCACCCCAGTGTTGACACATAAGACACACTGGAGAGATGAGAAACATTCATGGCAGTGCAATTCCATGAGATTGGATTCCACAGATCAATTCCAAGCACAAATACAGGATGAGCAGAGAATGGAGTCAGAGAAACAATGTGGAGAAAGTTTTGATGGTTCTGGTGGACAAAACTTTTGACATGAGCCAGCAGAGTTGCATTTGCAGACTGGAAGGCAAACTGTATTCTGGACTGCATCTCTATTCTGCCCTTGTGAGGCCCCATCTGGAATACTGCATTCAGGCCTAGGGCCCCCGGCACAATAAAGGCATAGAGCTTTTGGAACAGGTCCAGAGGAGGACCACAAGGATTCTGAGAGGGCTGAAGCACTTCTCCTATGAAGGAAGTTTGAGGGAGAATAGCTTGCTCAGCCCAGAGAAGACTCCAGGGAGACTCACTTCCAGTATTTAAAAGGGATCTACAGGAAAGGACAAGCCTCCTTCTCCGGGATTATAGTGTCAGAACAAGAGGTCTTGGTTTAAAACTAGCAGAGGGTAGATATGTTTAGATTTGATTAAAGCAATAAATTTTTTACTGCAAGGATGGTGAGGCACTGGTACATGTTGCCCAGAGAAACTATGGATGCCCTGCCCATAGAGATGTTCAAGGCCAGATTGGATGGGGTCTTGGGTACCCTGATTTAGAGGGCAGCAACCGTGTCTTTTGACACTTGGGAGGGGCCTCAAACTGGATGGTCTTCAAGGTCCATTCAAACCCCAAGCATTACGTGATTCTATGATTAATTTGAAAAATGAATACTATGTTTTAAATAATTAATTTTATTTTTATTCTTTTAAGAGAAGAAGAAATTTCAGTTTTAATTAAAAGTCAAGCAAACATTCAAGCAATCCAGACTTATTAGGCCAAGAACTAGAAAGTATTTAGATGTTTATTCCCTTTATGCAATTAAAGTAATCTTATTTATTTTATTTTAGTAATTAATAGAAAGCGTTCCAAAGTTCCTTCTCTTAGTGTGTTTGGCATCTTCATACTATTAATACCAATTGATTCTAAAAATTAGCATATGTAGTACAGGGTGCCGATTTAGTTCAGTTTAATTTTTTAAATCAGAGTTCCATGCCATTTAAAATACAGAGCTGGAATATAGGTATGAATTGATTAGCCTAACTTAGAAGACAAAGTTTATTTAATGTCAGTGTCCAGAACTACAAAGTATACACATATGTATATGTCTATAAGGGTATGTTAGAGTAAGTTTGCATTGAAACTGCAAGGCAATGTTTTCAGTCTGTAGCATATTTTTTGCTACTTCATTTAAAGAGTTATCATGAGCTTGTGTGGTTAACACTGTCGTATATTTTACAAAAGGGTCCTATTTCATGAGTAGTTTTCAGCTATGAATAGATGTGCCATTTCTCTTCTTCCTGCAGTACAGGGAGAGAAAAATGCTACAATATATTTATCAAATTTGGGCATGAACCAGTAGTGTGCGCTTGCATCTTGGAAGGCCAACTGTGTTCTGGGCTGCATTAGAAAAGGGGTGGCCAGCCGGGAGAGGGAGGTGATTGTCCCCCTCTACTCAGCTCTTGTGAAGCCCCATCTGGAGTACTGAATCCAGGCCTGGAGTCTCCAGTACAGGAAGGACATGGAGCTCTTGGAGCGGGTCTAGAGGAGGGCCACTAAGATGATCAGAGGGCTGGAGCACCTCTCCTACAAGGGAAGGTTGAGGGAACTGGGATTGTTTAGCCTGGAAAAGAGAAGACTTGGGGGATAACTCATAGTGGCCTTCCAATATTTGAAGGGAACTTATATGCAGGAGGGGGAACAGCTGTTTACAAGGGTTGATAGTGATAGGACAAGGGGGAATTGTTTTAAACTGAGACAGGGGAGGTTTAAGTTAGATATTAGGAGGAAGTTCTGTACTCAGAGGGTGGTGATGCACTGGAACAAGTTGCCCAAGGAGGTTGTGGATGCCCCATCACAGGAGTCATTTCAAAGCCAGGCTGGATATGGCTCTGGGCAGCCTGGTCTGGTGGTTGGCGACCCTGCACATAGCAGGGGGGTTGAACCCAGATGCTCATTGTGGTCCTTTTCAACCCAGACCATTTTATGATTCTACGATTCTGTGATTCTATGATTCTATGATTCTATGATTCTGTGATTCTTATTTGACATTTTAAAAAGCCCAAAAACTCTTATGAAACTTTTAAAAACTATTTTAAGTTGGTATTTTAAGGAGAAAATGACTGACTTTTATTTTCATTTTTTTCTGTATTTTTTTTTTTCACAATCTGTACTGAAGCAAGCTAGGAGTTAGTATGCACAGAAGAACTTAGAACTTAAGCAATCAGTGCAGTAAATATCCGCTTCCAGAACAAGCTTGGCACAAGCAGCAGCCCTTATCCCTCTGGAAAACATGATAAATAGAAGAAAATGTGATAAATAAACAGTAGATTATCGTAGTTTGTGTTAATGTTATCAAGGAAGCATGAATTTAAACAACACTTTAGTTATGTCTGTTGTCTGTTACATGCCAACTTTATCCTCAACTCAGTTTTTTGTTTTTCTTGCTAGTTCTATTAATTATGCTGCTTTTATGTTTTTATCTAATTGTGACTTCCCACATTACAAAGTAAAAATCTATCTTAGAAATAATCATTCAAAAATGAATATATATTAGGTAAACACTTCACAACAACTAATTATGGAAATGACCATTATCATAGAATCATAGAATCACAGAATCCTTACAGTTGAAAGGGACCTTTAAAGGTCATCTAGTCCAACTCACCTGCAGTGAGTAGGGACATCCACAGCTAGATCAGGTTGCCCAGGGCCTGATCCAGTCTCACCTTTAAGTCGCCTAGGACAGGGCATCCACCATGTCTGTTCCAGTGCCTCACCACCCTCACTGTAAAAGACGTTTTCTTTATACCTAATCTAAATCCACCCTTTCTAAGCTTGACAGTTTTCCAGATTGCATGGCAGGCTTTTGTTTGAAATGCTGTTCAGGCTTTGTTAAACTTAATTTTCCTCACACTATTTCACATAATTTCTGACTAGACTTAATCAGCAGTGACAATACACTGTTTTTCAGGCTTTTGCTTCTGGCAAACAGTTCAACTTGACACTTGACTGTAGGCATGTCTGCCCCTAGACAGATGACTGCACCATAAGGCTGACTGTGAAGGGAATGTTACTATGAAGAGATCTAACTATTCATGTGTAGTGTTTAGCAACATTATGATTATAAGACAGAGGGAAAAAAAGTCTTTTTTTTTTTAATAATCAACAGAGATATTTAACTCAAATATTTAAGACAATTGCTAGTTACTAGTTAAAGGAAGAATAATCTTGTGGTTTTGCTTTAAAGGCAAAAAAGCCTTTAAAAGTCTTGATGGCACAGTTCACCCTGAGAGCTATGTGGATTTAGAAAAGGTTTGTCTATTTGTAAAACTGGAAGTTGTATGTTCTGCAGATGTATATGTAGGTCTGGATGCATATTTTTCTGTAGTTGTCAAAGAATTCCATGATCATTAGAATGTAATGGATCCTTAGGTGACTTGTTTTGTTTTGTTACGTATTCAAGGAAAGTGAGCTATACTTGTTTACATGATTTTTAAAGGATCGCAGCAGGAATATGCTGTAGGTAGTCTTCATATATTTTCCTTATCTTATATACCTCTTCCAGAGGTTTATTTGTTACTGGCATCATCCCTAAGGTACAAGAGAAGTGGACTTTTGGAAGAGCATGAGTTGTCTAGAGATGCAGGGATTCCTGCTACATTCTTTCTCCAATGACTTGTATCAAGTATGGCCACGCGTCTAGCATTTTTGATAACAAGTTATTATTCTGTTAGTCTGATTCTTTCAAGGAGCAGGTCTGGAAAATATCCCCCTTTCATTTCCCCTCCACCTTCCAAATCAACATTTATTCAGCAATAAATTGGGTCTTTCTGCCTATGTAGCTAAATTATATATTCTGTAACTACATAATCAAGACAGGAATTCTTACAGCAGAATTTTTCTTTGATCAACAACAACAACAACAACAACAACAACAAAAGCAAGTCATCTGTATGATTTGGTCATCAAGTTCTGTCACTGTTTTCTAAGAGAATTTCCTTTAATCATATTATGGTTTCTAAATTATAATAAGCTATATATTTGTCTTTGAATTTAAAGGGGTTATTTTATGCGACAAGATTTAAACAATATCCTAGAAATCAATTCATAGAAATAATAAATGAAGGCTTTTTTTTCTATAGCCAAAAATTGACTACAAATATCCATGTTTGAATTTCTCAAGAGGCCTTTATAATAACTGTTGAGTGTTGAACTCTGTGTTAATAATTCAACAGTAAAGGAATTCAATACTGTTTGTGATTCTCTCCCAGCTCTTGACCTGAGATTATTGGTCTTCACAGACAGTAGTTGCAATCCAAATAACTGTTTAATATGTACAACATACATAAGAAATAGATCTCACTCTTAGAAAGGAATGAGTTTTTTCTAGCAATGACTACATCACTACTACAAGTTTCCAAGCTTTCAGTACTCAGAATTAAGGATGAATACGATTCGCAACCCTTACTTCATAGAAATTTAAGTGTTTTGAACATAGATTGCAATATATGAAGTGTACCTATGATTGTTCTGGATAGTTATTGCGTATAACAAAAAAATCTGTAAGACTTGGGATAAACAGAGAGCTTTAGGACATTGTACAGTAGGAATATAGGGGAGTCAGGAGAGCAGATGTCAGAATCATCTACCCGTACTTTCCAGCATGGTATCCCAGGAAACACAAGGTGCAGTAACACTTACAGGGATTCCATGATACTGTTCAAGAGTGTATAAACTCACTGACAATATATAATTACGAAGGCAATTATTTGGCAGTGGGGACAGAACATCAGAAATGCTTTCTCTCTCTAACTCTATTATTATTATTATTATTGGTACAAATAAATCATTTTAGCAATTGTGTTTGTTTACAAAAACAAAAAATATGTGGACATTGGCTGTTTTGCAGGAAGTTCCTGCAGACCTAAAGGCAGATGAGAGTTGTTGTAAATGAAGTAAAAGGAGGGAGCAAAACACATTCAGCTGTCTGATTTGGCAGCTCAAACCTGAGCTATTTTAATCAAGGCTTGAGTATAATTTTTCAACCCTTTTAAAAAGCAATAAAATAAAGAATCATTATTTTTCTTTGGAATTAAAAGCTTTCTTAGACCAAGTCTAAAATGGCATAGTTCCACTGCTAAAAGAGGAATTCTATTATAGGTTGCAAAGTAATGAAGTAATATTTCTTTAGGCTCATATTATGATTTAGACGTATAAAAGACATCTGATACTCTCTGCAGAGACTCATAGCAAAAACTGCATCTTTAAGTGGTAGATGTGATTTAAAATGTTCTGCTATTATTATCCACTGCCATTTCAGCTGTAGAGATGAAGATCTACTGCTACTGTAAACAGGATGCAGGACTGGGATGGTCTTACCCTATTTGGGACAGTATTGTTTGTCAACAAGAAGCTTGCCTGAGTCTGTGCTTCAGTGTTAGTGCTCCTGCCTTCATCATGCCAATTATGCTGGACAAATATATAAAAGGGTAAGGAAGTTTGGTAGCTTACTCTTCTTAGTTCTTACTGTTTCCATCAATGAATAACTGGCATTTCTTACATGACCAGATGACATTTCTTTAAGTAGTCTCACACATGGTATGAAGATGCTTTTAGTGATGTAAAGAACATATCTAATTATACCTATCCATATAGAGAAATCATCAAATTATAGTTTACCTTTGCAACTTTTAACAGTGTAAATCTTTGTGAAAATCAGACTTGAATGGTCAGTTCTGTGTATTTCAAGCTTACCAGTTCCAGCAATTTTAATAAGCAAATAAATGTACTGTTAACGAGATGCACTGAAAATCTTTATAAGGGCTTCTGCAAAAGTTGTGCCTCCAACTGTATTATGTTTGCCCACCATGTCAGAGTTGGATGTTGGTGGTATGGCAGCAGAAGTTGAACCTTCCCATCAATATTCATTTGCATTTGTTGTATGATAGATGTCAGCAGAAGGGCAGCCTGACAGAATGGTATCTGACATGGAACTGCACATGAAGCAGAAGTGTGGAATTGAGTTTCTCCGTGCAGAAAAAAATGGCACCCGTTGAGTTTCATTGATACTTGCTGAACATTTATGGCTACCAAACAGTGGATGTGAGCATAGATTGTTGGTGTGTGTTGTTTTTCAGCAGTGGTGACAGTAACATGAATGACAAGTCACATTCCAGATGTCCATGTACAGCTGTCACCATGAAATGAAGACTCTTAAATTGCTGGCAAAAATACATAGCTAATGGTGGTGATTATGCTGAAAAACAGACTTTTTTTTTTCTTTTCTTTTTTAGCTGAGAATTTCCTCCATTACATACTGTTACTGTGCTTTTCATAGCTGTTATAATTTCCATGGAAATAAATGGGAGGCATTACTCTTGGACTGACCTAAGCAGTTAAGATTTTCATGTGGAATTGAGGTCTTTTGCATCATAACTCTAATACGTCACAAATACTTGCAAGAAATACAAAGTATGAGTTACCATTGTAACAAATTATCATTATCATTATAACAAAGCATCTGTTTTATTACGAGAAATATTTTGAACCAATGTTTTACATTCAGAAATTTGTTTAAAAATGGCAGATGAATTTTCAAATCTAGCAACCTTATTTTCAGAACATGACTCAGGACTGGACGTTTAGTAGTCAATATATGTAATGAATGTAATGAATGGAAATGAAGAGAAAGTAAAATTTATTATTAAAAAAAATGATACAGTTAAAATGTTCCCACTTTCAGTACAAGCTATTTAATATTTTATTTTTTCACTCTTCACCTTGGTTTTGTTTTGTTTTATTTTGTTTTCCCTTTGATAATACTTGAAGAGATTTCCTTTTTTAAGTCTTTTTCAATCTATTCTGTTTTAAAATAAGTACAAATGCTCGGAAAGAAGTATATACAAATCTTTCCAGAATGAGAAGAAATAAGAATGAAAGGGCAATAGCATAATTTGTCTACAGGAAACCATTTTTTTCCTTTATCTTTTTCTTTTTTATTTGTCCTCTTGTATCTTGTTTCACTGTAGTCTAGTAACTCCTGCTACAGAAAGATTAAAAACAAATATTCGGGAAGATAGATGAAATATATTCAGATGCTATCACAGATTAAATTGTGATTCAATTTTAAGTTTCCATTGTTTTCACTCAAGATGGTACTTAATGTGAGCAATGCATTGAGATCAAGATGAAGCTCTGTAGTCAACAGGAGGGATAAGAGTTTTTTGAATCTTAATTTGTGTATAATTGTGACTGAATAGAAGCTCTTTTTTTTTTTTCTTTTTTTTCCCCATTGATTTACAAATAGTACAGAAAAAAATAAAAATAAAGGCAAGAATGAGGCTGTATGGAATGTAGAAGAAAGACTTGAAAATGTGCAAAGAATTAAAGAAGCTCTTCACTAAATTCCTTTGCAGAGTTAATCTTTTTGAAAAGCAATATAAAAAGTGGTAAGAAATCTCTGCCTTCAATGAATGCTACCAATATGCTCCTGTAATTAAGATTCCAATTACTTAAGAGAGATTTTTTTTCTCCCCTGTGGATTGGTTATTTTTCTGTGGTGGTTATTTATTAACTGACTTCATAATTTAATGGAATATGTACCACAAATCCAATTTGATAGAATGCATACCATGAATCCCATTCCACAGGTCACATTTTAGGGAACTCTTTAGAAGGACATAGAGATCTATCACTTTTAAATTTCAGCAGTTGTCCCACAGGAGAATTACAAACAGGTAATAATGAAGAGGGATATGAATTTGGATGAAGATCTGGCCCGTCCTTCATTCCAGTTGTTGCCCAGATAAACAGAGAACAGGAAAGAACTGTCTTTTAAGCAATGTTGCTCCTGGTGCTGTTCTCAGGTTTTGCAATTCACATGGCTGTAATGAGTGTAATGCTCATCAGAGGCAGCCAAATCTAGGGGTGTATGGAAGTTGGAAGGCTCCTTGTACCACCTGTCTAGCCCAGTGCAAGTGTGAGCACATACTGTCAGGAGAGGCATAAGCACAACTAGTAGCACAGACTGACACAAACAAAAATGTGTCTTTCTCACCAAAGCTCTCAAACATGAGCAGCCACAGATTGGGCCTCTGCTCCAGTTTGTAAGAAATGATTTCTAGTAGTGGAATAAGCACACATATACAAGCTTCAAGTCACTTCTGTAGCTATCTTTAAAAGCTCAGTCTACCCTATTCTCTCTAAACCACAGTTTCCTTGAATTCCCGCACCTTGTCCCTCAAGACCCTTGAGTTAATGGCATTCTAGCTGATGGTCTTCAAAGCTGTTATCAAACTAGATAACTAGTCTGATTTAAAGTCCCCCAGTATTCATACAGTCTGTTTACTGTTCACTAGCCCGTGTTGTCATCTTTTCCTTCACATTTGTTCTCCCTGATATGTCCTTATACATTACTTTCCCTACCATTGACCCTTTCCTTAAATATCTAGTAAGCTTTTCACATCCCTCCATACCCTGAAATCATTGTTTCATATGTTTTTTCCAGTCCTCCAAACATCCAACATCCCATGCCTGTTGAGGTAGGAAGACCCTGTGACTCATTTTGGTCAACTTCACACAACAGACAGCAGTCTAACTACTCTCGTTTTTTGGTCTTAGGGATTAGCAGTTTCCGTGTGCTTTTGTTTCAGTGACTATAGGTTATGGTATTCTGTCTTTCCCAGTTCCTCTGATTCTCCACAGCTCCTTGGTTCTATTAAGATTAGCTTTAATTGGTTAATTTAACAACATGACTCCTGCATTTCAGACAGGAAGATAAGGTGATCCATATATGTATATGTATATAAATACTATTACACATAGCTTATAATTGACAAAAGACAATTGGATGGAAGTCAAGTCCTGTGAGGAGGAAGAGCTGATATTCGAAGTTATTATAGTTTGGTTGTTTGAGTTAAGACTTCTACCATTAGTTAATTTGTAATAGAATGTCAAATATTAATAAAAGCATTTAATTCACTTTTTTTTTTCTAAAGAGGTTATCTCCATGAAATATTCAATATGTATTAATTTATACTTTTTATATAAAGCAAGATGGATAAAATAAATTGAATTACATTTGTGTGAGTAAATGTTACTTCAAGCCCTCCAGCAGCAGGAAATAACTTCATAACAAAATTGTGTAACAGCTGAAATGACTAGTGATCATTAACATTAAAGTTCTCTCTCTTTTTCTCATGTAACAGGAAGAGTAATTTAAAAGCCTTATCTGCTATAGCTTGTGTAGTGAGGGGGAAAAAAGCAGGTATAGGAAGCACATATGAATATGGAAGTGGGAACACAGTTTATGTTCTTTCATTTTGACCTGGAAATTTCTTCTTTGTACACTAAATCAGTATAAAAGCCTGAATTACTTTGTTTATTTTGGAACACTGGAATGACAAGTGATCACTTGTGCTTTATATAGCATCAGTATTTGTGAGAGACTGAAAATTTCGCCTGCAAGCCAGAAATAAGATAATTTAGTCAGTTACATTTATATATGGATTTCAGAAGAGTTATGCAATTAGAATTTCTGAATTCTTTGTATTGTTGCCACACCAATAATTGCTATAGGATATATTTTAATACTTATGAACTTTTCTCTCATTTTTCAACTGTTTCCTCATTTCTCTCCTTTCCTGTCCCCATCCTTTTGATTTTTATTGTTGTGCGTTTTTTATTATTATTATTATTATTATTATTGTTTCTTTTGCTTTTGTTTTTGTTCTTGTTGCTGTTTTTTTTTGTTTTGTTTTGTTTTGTTTTTTTTTTTTTTTTGGGGGGGGGGGTTGGAAAGGGCGGAGCAGGAGTGTTGAAATATATGAGGAAAACTTACAGACAGCATTCACAGCTGTCAGTATGCATATGGTAAAGTGCCTTTGTAAATAATAACCCCAAATGGTCTTAGAGTCCCCTAAGGAACACAGCCAATGGAAGATAGTGTTCCAGATTCATGCAGCTCAAAAAAATTGATCAGAGAAGTGTGCAGAGAAAACAACTTGAAATGCTACAGAGAAATCAATATATAACAGATAGAGAACAAATTAGAAAAAACAAAACAAAAAAACCTAAAAACAATAAAACAAAAAAACAAATGAGATTTTCAAATGAGATCAAATTTACAAGCACATTAAGATACTTTACCTTTAAACAATAACATTTTTTGTCGCAATATCATTTGTTATGTGAATCACACAAAAGTTAAATTCTAGTCCTGACACACAGTTCTAGCTGAAAATTCAAGGAGTCCATCCCTGAAACATTCTAGGATATCAGATATTACAGAATGGTTAGATAATTCAGGTTGCCAGAGACCTCTGGTGTTCAGCTAGATCAGTCACATGCTCAAAGAATCCTAACTTCAAAGCAGATCAGGTTGCTGAGGACTTTGTAGTTTAGCTTTGAAAATCTCCAAGAACAGAGACTTTACTGTTTCTCTGGATAATATATCGAGCTGGTTGAGCACTTATAACAGGTAATATTTTTCCTCCTCCTATTCAGTCAGAAGTTGCCTTACCTGTTCACTTTTTGTCTTCCTGTGCACTCAGTTCTGTCTTCTCTATGACCTCACTTTCTGTGGTGAATGACAGTTCCCTACAAAGTCAGAGGTTCTGCCAGGCTGCAGGAAAATTTTATAGGCCTTCTGGATGAGGGACAGTATCAGCCTGGCCAAAGGCATCCCAGCCAGTGTGAAAATTTCATTTCTTTCCCATTTCCACTACAGTCAGAATTTGGTATGTGTAGTACATATTATAATCATCTTCTAGTAATTTGCCCAGAATAAAACCTTTCAAATTCCTTCCAAAATGCTATGGTATCCTCTGCCAACTGTATTTCCAATTGATGTCACTTCATTCACCTATGATATTGTTTCTCACTCTCCCTTCTAATACACAGTCATAATATAGAAAAATCTGTAAATCTCTCTGTTTTCTGCCTTTTTTTTTTTATTATTATTTCTTCTCAATAATTACTAAACTGGTATGTTTTGTCTCATTTGATCTTAATTATTTGTAGCTCAAGTCATTCCAATGCTGCCCGGGAATATACATACGGTTAGCATAAGTTTTTCCTCAGCACATTTTAAGATAGATTTGGCTGTGATGTTTCTGATTTCCCAGACTGTTTGTTTAACTAATTAGATGGTGAGCTCTGTAGATGGTTTTGAAGTTGTTTATTTCCTGTCTAATGATATTACATCACAGAAATTGATAACGTGAGGTGCTCGTCTTTGGGAATATACTGATACACAGAAAGCAACTGGGATTACGCATTGCGAATCTGCTGAGAGCCTTATTTTTTCCTTATCAAATAAAGCATCCTTCAAAATAAATAAATAAATAAATAAATAAACAAACAAACAAACAAACAAATAAATAAATAAATTAAAAAGAGGGAAAGAAGGAAAAGAACATCCCAAATTTGTACTCAAGTATCCATTAAATATGTTACTGGTAAATATTCAGTGACTCCAAGAGAGGAAATAAAGTAATTAGCTCTTGTTTTTCATATCTTAAGCTATTATTATTTCTGTAATTTTGGTTTGCAGAATTCTATTCAGATTTGGGCAGTACTTTTAATTTTAAGTTCTAGTATATATGTTAGTAGTTTGTAGGAAAAAATAAATAGTTTTGTCAAAAACAAACAATAGTTTTGTGCTTCCCAGTGAATTCTTGATTTATTTTAAACTATTCTCCTAAACTAGTTTCATATTTCAAATGATCACATCTGGCAGCTGACTGAGTAAGACAGCCTTGCCTGTTGAAAGATCACAGCCAAGACATTCATATTCAAGCTGTGTTTTGCATTTCTCATTTGTGTACTTAGCTCCCTGAGATAAAGGGAGACCCATAGGGAACACTGTTCTGGGAGCTCCAGCTAGTTGTACATCAGGATTTTGTTGAATAAAAACAGTGAAGAATACAAATCTCAGAATCACAAGGTACACTCTTGACCTTAGAGAGTGTATTAAATATTAGCTAGCAAACGTCAAGTGGGACCCTATCCTGACTACTGCTGAAGCTTTTGGCTTTTGTAATTTCAGTTCAGAAGAAAGTGGCAGGCTTGTGCTACAGTTTCTGTAAGACGCTTGAGAAATTACCTAGTGTGTACTGACATCCATAGCAAGGATAATTAAATCTGCTAGCCTGTCATTTTTTCAGTAATCAGAACAATTTGATGAGCTAGGGGTGTATGAATTTATAATAGGAGACTCCAACGCACACATTTTAGATTAGGCTTTTAGAAATAATTATTTAGACTATGTCAGAATTTATTCTAAGTAAAATGCAGTTATTATAATATAATACATGAGATAGAGAGTTACTGGAGAAATTCCTTGAAGGCAAATCTCTGTGATGCTGTTAGCATTCCTAAAATCGATTCTTGTCTCCTTCACATCTTCAGGAATCTCTGTTATGCTGTCTGTGAAAAGCAAGCTAGTATGTAACTTCTAACGGCCTTTTAGTTTGTAGGCTTATGTAATGAAAAACAAGGCTCCAAATCTGCAAGTTGTTCCTAGAATTCCAGTTTTAGCTAATGAAAGTTGAAAATGCTTAGAATCAGAGAAGCTCTATCAGTATCAGAGCCACAGAATGGTCCAGGTTGGAAGGGACCTCAAAGATCACAAATTTCCAACCCCGCCGCCACAGGCAGGGCCACCAACCTCCCTATTTAATACTAGACCAGACTGTCCATGGCCCATCCAACCTAGCCTTGAACATCTCTAGGGATGGGGCATCCACAACCTCTCTGAGCAGCCTGTTCCAGCACTATACCACTCTCATAGTAAGGAATTTCCCCCTGACGTCCAACCTGAATCTCTCCTCCCTCAACTTAAAACCATTTCCCCTTATCCTGTTGTTATCCACTCTTTCAAAGAGCTGACTCCCTTCCTGTATATAGGCTCCCTTTAGGTACTGTAAGGCTGCAATGAGGTCACCCCACAGCCTTCTCTTCTCCAGGCCAAACAAGCCCAGCTCCCTCAGCCTGTCTTTGTAGGGGAGGTGCTCCAGCCTTCTGATCATCTCTGTGGCCCTCCTCTGGACCCTTTGCAACAGCTGTCTTTCTTTTATTGGGGGCTTCAGATCTGGACACAATACTCCAGATGGGGCCTCACAACAGCAGAGCACAGAGGAACACTCCTCTCCCTGTCCCTGCTGGCCACCCCTCTTCTGATGTAATCCATTTGCTTTCTGAGATGCAGGAGCACACTGCTGGCTCATGTTAAGCTTTTAATCCATCAGGTCCCCCAGGTCCTTCTCTGCAGGCCTACTCACAAGAACTGCTCCTTACAGTCTGTATAGATGCCTGAGACTCCTCCAGCCCAATTGCAAAACCTTGCACTTTGCTGTGTTGGCCCTCATTAGATTCACCTGAACCCACCTTTCAAGTCCGTGGAGGTCCCTCTGAATGGCATAGAAATCTTTTTTCTTCCTCTCTCTCATTGTAAATAGAGTGCTTTTTAACAAACACGTAAGTACCTTTTATAGGCATCTGGTTAGCATGTTGTTTTCGTACCAAAAACAAGATGGTTTTGCATGGTCACACAGAATGCAAAAAGGCAGCTACAGAGTAAGGGGCAGGCTCATTTCTACCTGATAGCTTTGGACATGCTGTTATTTACTCTTCAACAGCCAAACCATTTCTCCATCAGGTAAGGACTCTTGTCTTCCAATCCTAGAAAGAATATGGTATGTTCAAGAGTGTAGCCTACAGGAGTGACACAATTTCTAATGCTCCTTTTGCAGTCTGTTAGTTTAATTCTTTATTGTTTATCTAATTTACATAGAGGTAAAATATTTAGTTACCCTGTAATTTCTGTTTGAAGTTATTAAAAAAAAAAAAAAGATGAAAATTACTTTGTCATATATGAGGAAGTTTGGAAAACATCATTGTTTCCAATCAGAATTTTCTTTAACTGAAATGAATAAGCAAAAAATTGGGGAATGGGACAAATCATATTATCAAAGCAAACTGCAAGGATTGTAAATAGTTTTTTCTCAAATACAATAGTAGGTAAATGAAATTGCATCTTCCTATGTGAAACTGTTTTGACTTTGAGTTAGAAAAAGCACCAGTTCTTTGCTCTAGCAGAGGGCAGAAGTGCAAGCCAGATCTACAGAATGCAGCTAAGACAAGAATTATTCACTACTTCTTAGCTTAAATATATATTTTATTCTGCCTACCAGTATAGAGAATTTTATGACAGTTTAACTTCTTGTCTACTTTTGTGAAGACTGTACAGCAAGTAACCATGAACTTTTGGAATGTACGCTTCACAGAAAACCAAGTGTTCTTTAGGCTGAATGAGCCTCTCACCTAAAAATGGAAACTCTCACTATTTAGATTTCTCACCGAAAAATGCAGTGGATAAGCAGCTAATAAGATGTACAGAAGAGTATAAAATTTGTGCACTATTGCTGTGATAAATCCAGCCTGTCTTACAAACCTAAGACTTACTGGAGGATATTTCAGTACCCAGATAGTTTGAAAAAGTGACTTAATAATTTCATTCATAATTTAATTTTGTACAAAAACAATACTTTATCAAACAATGAACACACAAATGCTTCTGAACAAGGATCAAAGAAACATTTGCTATTCCGCCAATCTAGCCAGTCACAAAAGAATACTTTCTATTCATTTCCTGCAAGAAAGTCATAATTTCAGATCAAAAACTCTTTTTCAAAATCAAGAAATTGTATTATACGTTTTCATATTATATTCCGTAAACTGCATGGTTCATCTCTTGGGATCAACTATTAGAAGTCAGACAGAAGAATCGAAAGAATTCTAATTCTGAACTGTTTTATATGAACACTTATCCATATGCTATGGAAATACCTACAGAAACATAACGTTGACTTGACTCTTTTTATACACACATGCACTCGCACACACATGCACTCGCAATTACTTATGCACATTCAAATATTTAGGATGTTCTGTAGACCATAATTTTATTAGCTTGTCTTGAACCTTTTTTTTTTTTCAGAATAAAATCCAATTCTCATTTTCCTGTGATAGTTTCTGTTATACAGATTGTTATTGTCTCTTCAGCTACACAAAATTGAATGCTTACTCTTTGCAGAATAGGTATTGTTTTTTGCTTTTTTGCTGTATTGGTTATTTGGAAGAAATGAATTATTAAATTATTATGCAGTTAATTACTAAATAATTATGCAATCAGCAAAATTATCAATTGATTTTTCTAGTTACTACCAAATGAGATAATTATAGCATGGCAATTAAAAAAAAAAAAAAGTGATTATTGTCAGCCCATTCCCAGTCTCTTGTGTATCATTATATCTATGTCTATGTAACATAATTCAGCATTTCCAATACTCCAAGGCAGATAGCTGTTCTTTTTGCTATCTTAATAATGTAGCTGCTTTCTTGCTCAGGTATTCCAAGTGAATCTAAACTCTGTCCTGCTGATTCTGTTGTGTAAAGAAATGAAGACCTTTACATCATTCCACGAACAATAATTTTTCATTATCCATGAACACTGTATACTGCCAGAAGAAGAGAATCACAGTGGTGGACAACAGTCTTGACTGTGGCGTAACTACCAAAGAAAATGCCATGTCACATCAAATTGTTATTTCAAAAGTGAATAACGTGTACTGGTATCTGGATTCTTATATTTTTATCAGGATATACCACCTCCTCACTGCCAAAATCTCCTGTTCTTCAAAACAGTGTAAATTATGCATCTGAAAAGAATTAAAACATTTTTGAATGACTAGCCTTTCCTGGAAGACATTCATTCACTGCCACTATTCCATGTTTCACAGTCCAGTGAGTCTTTTAGGCTTAGTAGACAAAAGAGCATATCAGACGTGTTGAAAGAAACAACATAGTTGTGCTGTCAAACTAAGCAATAAACACTACAATGTGCAGATGAACTCACAGTAGAAAGTTCCTTCTGAAATTATAGAACATACTTTATGAAGTATGATATTTCTTAGAACCAGGAGTACTTCAGACTTTTTATTAAACAAGTATTTTGCAAGGGAAAGAAATAGTTACGTGAATCAATTTACACATTATCTCATCAGAAAACAACAACTAAACAGACAAAAAACTAAAACCAAAACTGCAATACTTTAAGTGAATATTAAAAAATAAAATAAAAACTGAAAAGTCTTTCTCTTCCTTGCTCTTTAAAGTATTTGAATGAAAAATGAAATCTCTTCTATTTTAAGAAGGTTTCTTTGGAAATGGCTGTTTCAGTTGGGCCTGCTATTTTTGTGGATCAAATACTTACAGTTTAAATATTTGTAAGGAGCTAGAAAAATATCTCCATTTTTAACAGCTGACTCTTAAACCTTTGTTCCCTCTTTGAATAGGCATAGACAAACATATAATTTGTCCTGACTTTTGTCTAACTGCAAATAAAAGATTAGGTACAACTGAACATTCAAGTATAAAGACAAAAGCAAGCATTGTCAAGCACTTTCCATTAGCTGGATTTTCTTCTGAAAATGCCAGAGTGCTGTGAACCTTTTCTTTCCTGTTTTAATAACCACATCCAGTGGGTATGGCTATTTTTGTTAGTCTGCTCTCAAGGAAATTGAAAGGTCAAGACACTTAAGACACTTACAGCCAGGGAGATATCATAGGCTTTTGCATCTGCTGCTGCAAGCAAGGCTTTTGGATCACAGGTTAAAAAAATATATATAACAATTTGAGTCTAAAGCTGGGTGCTTTTGAGTCAGTTTTCACAAGAGCTGAAAAGGCTTCATTTGGTATATCAAAAAAAAGGAGTACAAAAGAGAAGGAAGAAGTCAGTCAGAAGATGAAAAAAAAGTTGTTCTTGAGCAATTAAAAATGAGTTAATGCTTTCAAAAATTGCACTTCCCCTGCCTGATTGCAGAACTGTTGCCCTGGCATCATCCTGTGGTGGTTTTGTCATGATGGACAGCTTATCACCAAGTAAGAGGGTGGGCACCGTTCTCACTTCCCCTCCTCAGGTGAAAAGAGGGGAAAATATGATGGAAAAGGGCTCAGGGTTAGAGGTAAAGACAGGGAATCACTCACAGAATACCATCACGAGCAAAGCAGACTCAGTGTAAGGGTGGTTCTTGTACTTTACTGCCTATTACTAACAGATGAGAGCAATCAGAATTGGAAAGCAAACACCTTCCCTCCATCTACCTCTTCTGCTTCCTCCCCCCAGGCAGTACAGGGAAATGGACTACTGGGGCTGTGATCATTCTGTCCATAATGCTTCATTATTTTCCATGGTCAGTATCTGTCCCTGCTCCCAGAGGATCCTGTGTGGGCTTCCCACAATCTGCAGCTTTCCGAGCACTTCCCTGACACAGCTCCGTACAGCACTGCTCCACTTGGATCGCCCTGGGTGGCAGCTCCCATGGCTGCATGGGGAGATCTGCTCTGCGTGGTGTCCATGATCTGCAGGGAACAGCCTGCTCTTCTAATGGCTGCAGGGAGATTCTGCTCCACTCCTGAAGCACCTCCTGCCCTCCTCCAGCACTTGGTGCCAGCTGGGCTTTTTTCCGACATTACTCACTCCTCTCTCCCAGCTGCCTTTGTGCAACAGTTCTTCCCTTTCTTACATCTGCTCTCCACTGTTGATCACAGCTCAGCTCTGGCAGCAGTGTGTCCCTTTGAAGCAACTGGAGCTGCTCTGCTCTGACATGGGGCAGTTCTGGGCCACTCCTGCAGCCATCCCAGTATCACAACTTTGCCATGTAAACCCAATACACTTCTTTTTGTTACCCAAATAAAAACTCCACCTGTAAGATTTTGTAGTGTACCACAAATTCCACTACTTAATTCTATCACTTTATTTTTGATTTATTCTTCAGTACTTCCTGTTCACAGAAACTTCTGTTTCCTTTTCTTATCTGTTTCTGTAAGAATTTCTGTAGCCTTTCCATTCTGTTATGCTGTACCATAGTTCTCTCTAACTTCAAGTCAAACAAACAAATCCCCAAAGTGAAAAATACCTTCTTTCTATTGCACTTCTAGTTTTTCCTGTCTGTTCACCATACCTCAAATTTTGTCAGTGCTTTGCATGCCTACAAATACATGCTTTCATATGCTGACGCACACTGCTTTAAAAAGCAGACCACACATCAAAACGTAAATTCAGTGCTTTTCAACTTGTTTCTTTAATAAGTAGGTAACTTAATTCTAATTGAACTCTTATAGTTACTGTCTTTTGTTTCTGTTGTATTGAGATAAAGTAGCTTAGTAAAGAACAAGTCAGTGCATTAACAGGCAGGTGCAATGGCACAGCAGTTGTGACCATGTAATAGTCGTAAATGAATGTTGTGGATGTTTATCCCTCATGAAGCTCTTCCTTCCTTCCTTCCTTCCTTCCTTCCTTCCCTCCCTCCCTCCCTCCCTCCCTCCCTCCCTCCATTTCTCTCCTTTTCTCCTTCTCTTCTTCTCTCCTCTCTTTCTTCCTCATTCTTTTTCTCTGGATTTTATACAAAAGAATTGTACCCTGCAGCATTCATTGTTGTGTAACATTTGTTTGTAAAGGATAACCATTTTTCTTTACTGGTCCTTAAACATTTCAATGGCTTCCCTGACAAATTTCTGCATATCTTGACATTATGTTGTAACAGAGATCGTATGCTATCCTTAGCAGTCTGACTTTATTTGTTGATCAGACCACAAGTTCAGATACGTGTTGTTAAAACTTCCTGTTGGAGAAGCAAGGAACTTAATATAAAATTGAAAGAGTATGAAATGAACAGTGAGATGTCATAGTAATTGGCTAGCTAGATTTAGAGAAAATCACAAGTATGTGTGATCTTAATTTTTCCTTATCCTAAAGGTTGACTTATTTGTTGTGGAAAATTTACTGATTCTTTTAAAACTGTGAGAAAACACCATATTTCAGATAAAATAAGGCTTGCTAATTTCCACAGTTTTTACTGAAATTTTGGAGAAAAGCACAGTTCCCTTTAATTTGGGTACTTGATAGTTACAAAGTTTATCAAAAGCACAGGAAATGACATTTCATTTATGACTCTTCTTGTAGGAACAGCTACACTTCATATAAAATAGTTTTCGAGTAAAGCAATAGTTTTTTGAGACGAAGTACGTAATTTCCTATGCTATGTGCTGTTCCTATTGTGGAAAGTTTTAATTACATTAAATAAATTATTAGCAACCAGAGGAGCAGATTGTTGCCTACTCTATGCAACACTGTGCAAATATTATGGACATTTCTTTTTTTTTTTTTTTTTCCCCACACACCAGATAAAAACCAAAGATCTGTTCAGCTTTTGGTACATTTGTAACATTTTAAAAGTCTATCATTGTATATATGTGCATTTGTAAGTTGAATGACTTGGAAATAAAATGTTAAATCTAACTCTATTTAGAGTGGAATTTGTTGGTATGAAAGCATAGGCATGTTAGTTTTTTGTTAGAACAGACAGTGTGAAAGTGATCATGAGATTAAATGGGATCAATTTTAAATGTATTAAAAACAGTTGAGCTTTGGCATCCCTTTGTTCCTGATATCACTTTGATTCATATGCTCAGCAGAGTGTGAACAAAATAATAACTGCAATGCTGTGTTTCTGTTTGCTGTACTCTAAAGAACAGTTAGCCATAGCTAAATTTCAATTTGAATTATAAAATATATTTTGTATGAGGGAAATACAGATTTTGACTATTAATAGGTGGTTTAATATAATCTATTTAGACATGTTTAGAAATAGAAAAGTAGTTTATCTGATAAGGTTGAAAAGCAGAAAAAGTCTTTGGTATGCAAAGTTAAATTCAAGTTTATGTGGCAGACTTCTGTCTGCAGCTTGTCACAATGAAGTCCTGCTGATTTGTGAATGTTGCTGAAAGGGTGATTTCTTGAAAAACTCTGAGAAGGGTGCATGTTTTTTATGAGTCATCAAAACCCATTGTGAACTGCATTTTGGAGTATAGGTATCATCACTGGAAACTGAAGCAATGAATAAATTCTATTCTGCGTGAATGAGACTAAGCAAGACAATGCCTTAGCAACCACCAAACAACTATCGTGATCTAATATCTAGAATAGCTGGCAATATAGAACAGCTTGCTAGCAGCTGAGATCTGATGGTTAGTAATGTGTAGGATGTAATTACTAATTTGAAAATAAGTAGCACTGTCATGTACTTGTTTGAGACAGGAAAGGCACAATGTTAGTATCCAAAACCATTACATTTCATAGGCTTGCATAGCAGCTTTGCCAAATAGACCCACTGAGTCAACAGTTGGTACTAGAGCAAAATGAAATCATAAAGTGAGTGCAAATGTGAGGTGTATAAAGTCAATAAGCATTTACTATGTCTACAAACATAAACTAAAAGCAGGATTTATTTATTTATTTATTTATTTATTTATTTATTTATTTATTTATTTATTTATTT
>JAPSGF010000113.1:937240-950890 GCA_035772895.1 Perdix hodgsoniae | reverse complement strand
TTTATTTATTTATTTATTTATTTATTTATTTATTTATTTATTTATTTTCCCCACTTCCCCCAGCTTCAAAGGCAAGAAGTTCCTAAGCTGTTTTCCGTAAGACTGTGTTAGAACCTGTCAGATGCTGTTAGTGCCAGGCTTTGTCTCATATAAACCTGTCACAGGCAACAGTCTGCTGTTGCTGCTAATGCGACTTGAGAGCTTGAAAAAGAGAATGGCCCATGAAAAGCCCTCCTCTTGACTGTACCTGTTGATGATGTCTGGTAAAGAAGAGCAGCAACCCACTGCTGCTTACCTTTGTGGTCTACTTCTTACCTTGGCTCTCAATTTTCATTTTTGAGGTTTATTGTATAGATTAGGTGACCCGTTTTCAAACTGAGCCACATTGGGTTTAGGGGAAGAAGAAGCAAGCAGATGTCCTGTTTGAGGAGAAAGAATGAAGCCTCTGCAGAAACACTGCAGGTTTTGAATTTCTCTTCCATTTTTCCATGTCTTTCTTGCTTGGAGAAAGCATTTCTCTTGGTGGCAGCAAAGTTAAAAGACAAAAGCTACAAGAGATAAGCGGGGACAGATTATTGCAGCAGAAGTTGACATGTGCCACTTGTGTATAGTAGCAGATACTTCACTCAGGCATAGATCTCAGGAAAAGATGGATCAATTTAAAGCATAAGAATCACCTATATAGAAATGCCCAAGCCAAATTTGTATGAGTTTTCTAGTAGTGACAGGATGGACAAAGTCAAAAAATAGTGACAAAGCTGGAGGATGTTATACATAAGTTGTCTCTTTAGTTTTCCATTGTCATTTCATTCTATGACAAAGTGACCCACTTAGTGGATGAAGGTAAGGCTGTTGATGTGGTCTACCTGGACTTCAGTAAAGCCTTTGACACTGTTCCCCTCTACATTCTTATGAAAAGCTGGCTGCCCACAGTTTGGATGAGCGTACGCTACACTGGGTAAAACACTGGCTGGATGGCTGGGCCCAAAGAGTTGCCATCAATGGAGCTAAATCCAGTTGGCAGCAGGTTGCAAGCAGTATCCCTGTGGGCTCAGTACTGGGTACTCAGTACTGCTTCTGTTCAATATCTTTATTGATATATGATGTCTTGGTGAGGGGATTGAGTGCACCCTCAGAAAGTTTGCAGACAACACCAAGTTGGGAGGGAGTGTTGATCTGCTGGAAGAGAGAAAGGAACTACAGAGGGTAGACTGGATAGATGGGCCAAGTTTCAGGTCCTATGTTTTGGTCACAGCAACTCCAGGCAACCCTACAGGCCTGGGGAGGAGTGGCTGGAAAGCTGCCTGATGGGAAGGGACCTTGGTGTACTGATGGACAGTCGGCTGAATATGAGTCACCAGTGTGTCAGGTGGCCAAGAAGGCCAATAGCATCAGGAATGGTATGGTGAGCAGGACTAGGGAAGTAAACCTGCCCTTGTACTTGGCACTGGTAAGGCCTCACCTTGAGTACTGTGTTCAGTTTTGGGCACCCTGTACAAAAAGGACACTGAGGTGCTGTAGCAGGTCCAAAGAAGGGCAGCAAAGCTTGTGAAGGGCTTGGAGAATATGCCCTATGAGGAGAGACTGAAGGAACTGGGTCTGTTTGGTCTGGGTAAAAGGAGGATGAGGGGAGACATTATTGCTCTCTTCAAATACCTGAAAGGTGCTTACAGCGAGAGCGGGGTTGGTATCTTCTCACTGGTGACAGGACGAGGGGAAATGTTAGAGTTAGGGTAGTATGGTTAGGTCATGGTTAGACTCAATGGTCTTTAAGGTCTTTTCCAACCTGAGGAGCTCTATGATTCTATGATTTTCTGTTGCTTTCTTGAAGTAATCCTGAAAATCACATATTCCTCACCGTTCATCAAAAAATACATATTTTATTGTACACTGATATCAATTTAAACCATCATGAGATTGTGTTACCAAATAGCAAAGCTGATTATAGAAATAATTAACTTATAGCACTGAACATCAGGTATTCCTATTAATACACAAATGTTTCCATGTGTGCTGCGTGTTCCCATGTGTGCTGTTTATTTTCCTCACTTAATCAGTGATTTAAAAAAATATATATGCATATAAAATTTATAGTATCCCCAATAGACATTATGCCCAATTTTCTGGCCTTATCTCAGTCAATTAAATATGTTTTATTGTCTATAATTATTATACCAAAGGCAGGGGAGAAAAGACCTTTGAAGGTGTATTAAATTGTCTCCTTTAAGATATTTTTTAACTGTTTGGGTTTCAGAGAAATTTTCAAGTGGGTGTGATTCAAGTATTGCCATGCTGATAAGTTTCTTATACCTTCCTTTTAAACATCTGTTGACCATTGATGGCTATGTCTTTCACTATGACTGGAAATGTCATGACAATACCAGTGAGCATACTAGTTGTCTTCATAAGAGAGCTTTAAAATAAAAAATAAAATCATATTTAAAGAACAGCATAAAACAAACAAACAAACAAAAACAACAAAACAAAGAACAAAGAAAAAAAAAAAACAAAAACAAGAATAGATTCAAAATAGCCTCAGCAGTAGGTATTCACTGACAACTAGTATTCCTGGTTGCTGACAGAGTTGTGTGAGCCCATTTTGACAAATTCTCGAGATATTTATTTCTTAAACCAGACAGATTAAATTTACTTTCAATACTTTCACACAGTAAATGTTCCCCCAGCTGCAGTCTATACATATTGTCAGTGACAGGACACTAAATTCCCTGAACATGTTGGTCTGAAACAGTAAGGTGTCAGTTTTTCTGTTCTCTTATGCTTTGAGGAATGAATGCTAGCTGTACTTTGACAGCTCTATCAATATAATAATGCTCAAAGAGATATAGAAATTAATGTAATAAGGGAAAAATGGTTTTGTTTGTTTGTCTGACAGTTTGCTTTAACAACATTTTTCCTGTTAAAGTTAAAATACACAGTTTTGGAAATCATGCACTTTTTAATATCTAGCTGTTAAAAGCTGGAGTAACAAGTGATTTCCCTTCATCTTGAATGATTTTCCCAGTGAGAATTTTCCAGTTCCATTAGTAAAGCAGTTGGGTAGCCCTTTGTCCCCTTTTGTTACTCTCCAGGGACCACTGCCCTTTGCCAGATAGTGCTTTGACAAACTAAGAATTTACTGAGGTGTTCTTTCTGATTCTTTGCCCATCAGTACAGAAGGCTCTAAAAACATCAGTATTAGTTTAAGCAATGAAGTGGCAAAATGTGGGATACAGATATAAGATGCTGGAGTAAGAGCAGAAAACACAGGGAAGGTTGAAGAGCCTGGTGAAAACATACTGAAGCGTTATGTTCAAAGCTGTTGAGTGATACAGGAGATGAAGTGATGTTTAGCTTTACAGACACTGATTACACAACAGCGATCAGAGGCTTTTGGCTCCATAGATCAAATGCTATATTCATTTATCTGAAGTTCTCTTGTCAAGTGAGTACACTGTCTGTGTAAGGAAGGATATGTATAAATATAATGCAGTAAAAAGCTACTAAAATATCTGTGGGCTTGATCCTTAAAAACCTAATTAATCCCTTCAAAAATGTAATTATGATCTTGTGTCTTTTCAATTTAAAGATATTTTCAATATTATTTATTTATTTAAATAAAATTAATTCTATTTAAGGGTGTGATCATAACGGAATTTTTTTTAGCAACATTCTATTTTATGGAAAACATTATGTCCAAGGGTGGTTGGAAGTTTTAATTGATTTTTCACGCTTCAGTGCAGTTTTTGCAAATGCTTCTCATTTGTTCTCAATAAAATGTCCCAAACTCAGATTTAATTTTGATTAAGGGGGTACTAAGGAGGTTACCGTGCTTAGAATCCAAATGTAATATTTAAAAATTTTAAAAAGTTAATATCAAATAAAGTGTGTTTTTAAATTTTTGCTTGTTAAACTACTGTCTCTTGATTTTCAAGCTGTCTGCATAGCATGAATGATGGGATGTGTTCTTGTTTCCTAGCCTGAATAGTACCTTGCTTTTCAATTTAGCATAATGAAAATAGTTATACTACTTAATGAATATGTTTTTGATCCTGCAACATTAAACTCTGTTTGATTTTAATTAAGGGAATTTTCAAAGAAATAACTTCTGATCCATAAAAATAATTTGTATATAAAGGTTGACAGAATTTAGCTTATTCATGCCTCTTTTCCATAATATTATGGGTTTCAATACAATCACTGTCATTTACCTTCTCAAAGATAAAATAGGTCTTTAATTTAAGAAATAGGATCTGAATTAGATTTTGACTGTGTCAAAGTACACCAGTCAGTATGCATTAACTCTCAGCGTGAAAGAAGGATTGGGTGAGTGGAGAGTTAAGTGAATAGATCTTGTCTCAAGCCAGCGCAGTCACTGGGGAAACAAATTTGCTCTTCAGATTGAGATTTTCCTCACCTCTGTCCATCTGAACCCAGCAGCTAATTCATAGTCTAATCTTGACTTTTTATTTCTGCTCTGCAAAGTCTGGGAGCATGGCTTTAAAACTGAGAATGAACTTGGAGGAAATATCAGTTATGATGGAGTGACTGTCACTGAAATAAGGGCATAACTGTTATTTCTTCACAGGTTATAGACATGGAACTCAGTAGCCTTCTGTACACACAGGATTCAGCAGTTTGTCATCAGGGCCAGAGAGGCATAGGAAAACCCACATTTTGCTGCCTGAGGATATCTTCCTGCATGAGAAGTTTAATTAAAATGTGTCCTCTGCAGTATTTTATCTTGTGAAAAACTGTCCAGTGTTTCAGTTAATGCCTGTATAAATCCTTTTGCCAAGTGTCATTAGTTTGACAACAGCCTTGGGAAGCACTGGGTCTTAAGGTCAGATATGCTTTGCCTCTCTGGGAATCTGAGACTGCCTTCAACATCAGCAACTAAAAGGAGAAGAGAACAAACAGGAGTTATTTGGAGGATATCTAATAACAAATACTGAATAACTGATTTTGTGGGATCATTTTCAAAACATGTTTAAATCTCTATGAAGAAAATGCATTGTTTGCCCCAAATAATCTTTTATGTAAATGAGTTTCTTTTTGGGAGACTGAGCTCTACTTATATTTTATATATATATAGTTGCAGCAATATTGAGTTTTATGTTAAAAAAATAATGTGTCCATGGACTTTTGTATTTATATGAAGTTTGACATATTTTATGTGACAAATGCTAAATGACAACGTTAGTACTCCAAAGCTAATGAGCTTCTGATCAGGATACATTCAGTGCCAGATCAGCTGATATTCACTGAAGTGAATGAAATTTCAGAATTACATATCAGCTGAGAAACCGGAGTTACAAATTTTCCTCTTCACTTGGACAGCTATCTTTTAGAATCTAAAAAGGGAGAGATATCAATGAAAATGTGAACAGTTGAGTAATGACTCAAATGTGATGATCCTAATTGTGAATAAAATAACTGAAACTAATTAACTGTGGTATTAAAAAAAAAAAAAGTGAATAAAGAATGTAACTCTTAAAAAAAAAAAAAAAAAGTTTCAACTATATGGATCTAAGCCATGTCATGTCTGGGGAAAGGAAGCTTCCTTTGGAATGACTGGTTTCTTGACATGTGACCTGTACCTGTCCATACTTTTCCAAATCTTTTTATTGCTTAGTAAAACAGGGAAAGGGAACAGAGGTTTTTAAAGACTGCCGTCACTCTGAAATTTAGTAAATATGACATACTCTAATGGCTGCAAAATAATTATCCCAGTGCTTTTTACTATTCCACTTAATTTCCAAAACTTCATATTGCCTAGCAGATTGTCAGAGTGTTTCATGCTACTTATGTAACTAAATTCTAGTGTTAAAGGTATAATTTACAGAAAAAAATATTTTTCAACTTAGCTCCTAATGTTTTACATTTGAGAGTTTTCTCAAATTTAGCAAACAGAACTCATTTTTGAAATGAGAAAAATGTATCTGGAATAAATAATTGGCCATAAAAAATGAGCAAGTAGAAAAGGTCAGGAAAATATGTTTGAGTAAAATCAATATAGAATTGCTAGTGTAGAAGAAGGAGAGTTTGAAAGATGATGCTTTAAAACAAGTTGGAGACTTCAATATGTAAATATATTCTCATTTTTTTTCAGTCTCTTGACTCATAACAAAAATTCATTTCAAATTGTACAAGTATTTACAGTAGCCTAAAAATCCAATATCAATGAATTCTCACAAGAAATGTTCAAGGATTTCATAAGCAGATTTAGACAATAACAACTGCAAACTCGAATTGTATTTACTTACTTGTTTGATTAGTGAAAAGCATACAGTTTCAACACAGTTAATTAGCTAATGAATACTTGGGTAGTTAAATTATTTAAATTGAGTATAATTTGTACAGATTTATTTCAATACATTGATTATACTAGAACTGGAGGGTAACAAATTTCCTTTCAAGTCTTCTCTCTCTGGGAGGAAGATCCATTGCTGAAGGAAAGCCATAGCAAAACTAGCTAGTGACCAGACTATGATATAATCACCTCAAAAGAAGCAAAAGTACAACAGTAATCTCAGTCTTTATTAACAGTGAGATGCAATACTAGTTACACACAAACCTTTACAGAGCTTGAGATTGATCCAAAACACTCCTGATCTCATGGAATTTATTGAAGCCCCTGAACTACAATAATATGTGGTATTGCTTGTGGATTTTGATTATGATTAAAAGCAATTTCAGATAGCTATTAAAGCTACCTTAACATTTCCTCCTATCTTCACCTCTGATTCTCCAGATTATCTATTTTCAGTAACACATTTAAGCATGTACTTTCAATCTCAGTTAAATGCACAATCTCTTAAAGCGACAGAAAATATTCTTGTAGTATCCATATGTTATTCTTGAATATTTAAGTGCAGTGAAATTTAGTTCTCAGAGCATTCAAAAATTATAAATATGCATCTTAGATCATTAGTGAAGACTGTCTTCTTTATTAATGTGACTTGTCATAAAGGTTTCACGATGTTCTACTTTGATGAAAGCAAAACTCACAGGCAGAAAAAGGTGTTTCACAGAAAGACTGTATGTATATATTTGTCTAGATTAGAAAGAAAATTTGGTAAATCAAGTAACTTATTCCACTTATAATTACAGATACTAGTATAACTGCAAGGACTCTCATGTTGTCCAAAGAATCATTGTTTTGTGATGCTACTACTGTACAAGACTACCATGATTCTGTTGTAACTTCAGAAATAAATTGTAATGGCTCCATTATTGTCAAGATGAAGCAGCTTGCAACACCATGCCCTGATCATTAGAAGGATACAGAGCTTATGATCAACTAGTGTAATGAAAAGTATTTTCTTTTAAAGATGATGACTTGCATTGTGTTTGAATTATTGTGTCACTGTTTCCTGTGATCACGGCCCATCAGATTAATGTAAAGCTATTAATGTGGGTCATATATATTTTGACTTCTGAAACAAGCATGTGGAAAAGCCATCATGGAAGCAAATATTCTCAGTGGCTACTGATCTCCATGCTTTAGCTAATTTTTTTTCCCCTCTTTTATTGACTTGGCACTTAAGTTGCTAATAACTGTCCTGGTAAAAAAAAAAGCAGAAACAAGGGACATTAGAACCAGCATTCTCAGCATAGGAATGTAGCTGCTCTGCTGTTGCAGCTGGAGATAAAAAAAAAATCTAGCAAGATTTTTTGTTGCTGTTCTTTGTTTCTTTTTTTTTTTTTTTTTTTTCCTGTAGAACATACTGACATTATATCTTATTTTCCTTATGTAGAATATTCAGAATGATGAAATTTTTTTCACAGAAAATGGAATTATTATTATACAATAACATCAGGATCACTTATTTCAAAATATTTATAGTACACATAGAACAAAGAAAATGTAAAACTATATAGAATACTGCTTTGAATCATTTCATCTGTCATCCAAGGATGTTTCAAGAAAAATGGATAAGCAAAGTTTCTGTTTTTTTTGGGAATGTGTTTTATACATATAAAGAAGGCAAAACCAGTGTAGTTTTTTTTCAAGAACTACCTTGTTCATACTCAATCACAGAACTGTGGGGGTTGGAAGGGATCTCTGGAGATCATCTAGTCCAACCTCCTGTTAAAGTAGGCTGCCTTCAGTAGATTATGCAGGAAAGCATACAGGTGAGATTTATGTATTTCCAGAGAAAGAGAATTCACAGCATCTGTGGTCAGCCTGTTCCAGTGTTCTGTCACCCTCACAGTAAAGAAGCTTTTCCTGATGTTCATATGGAACTTTCTGTGTTCCAGTTTGTGCCCATTGCTCCTTGTCATATTACAACACACCACCAAAAAGGGCCTTGCCCCATCCACTTGACACCTGCTCTATAGATATTTATAAATGCTTATAAGATCCCTTCTCAGCCTTCTCTTGTCCAGGCTGAACAGCCTGAGGTCTCTCACTCTTTCCTTATGAAAAAGATGCTCCAGGCCCTTAAGCGTCTTTGTGGCCCTCCACTGGACATTCTCCAGAAGTTTTCTCTCTCTCTGTTGTACTGGGGAACCCAGAACTGGACACAGTACACCAAGTGCAGCTTCAACAACAATGAATAGATGGTGAGGATCACCTCCCTCAACCTGCATGCTGTGATCTTTTTAACGAACCCCAGGATACCACTGGTCTCCACCACAGCACACTGCTGGCTCATAGCCAACCTGTTGTCCATCGGGACACTCAAATCCTTCTCAACAGAACTATTTTCCAGCAGATCAACTGCTAACCTATACTGACTTATGTTGCTATTCCTCTCTAGATGTAGGACTCTACACTTGCCCTTGTTGAACTGCATCAGGTTCCTCTCCACCCAACTTTCCAGCCTGTCCAGGTCTCAGTGAATGGCAGCACAGCCTTCTGGTGTGTCAGTCTCTCCTTCCAGCTTTATATTATTAGCAAATTTTCTGAGAAGTCTATCCCTACATCCTGTTCTTTGCAAAATGGAAATGCTTCACACAGCAGGACCATAGAATCAGGAAGGAAAACATGACCATTCCTGTAAAAGCCAGCAAGCTCAACAATGACAACCTGGTTAATCAAATAGGGGTTTTAAGTATCTTCCTTTTTTTTTTTTTTCTTTACATAAAGATAATTCATGGTGGAATTTAAAGCCAGAAGGAAATTTTGTAGTATTGTCTCCATTTCATTCTTTTTTTTTTTCCAGTTTTTAGTATTGGCTTTGAACATCTGCTAGAGAAATTTGTATAGAATAGTTAGGCATCTAATAATCAGTGCAATGTCCTTGTTTGGACAAATGGCCTAATTTAATGCCATACTGCTATTGTGTTATTCTTTCTATTAATCATTTCCAATACATTGGAAAGCAAATTGACCTTTAGAAACTAGGGAGTCTCTATGTTATACTGTAGTTTATGCTTCATAATGTTTTTCTTTCAACTCAAAATAGGGGCTCAGGAAGAAGGAAGTACTTATTACTATTAAAGTATGTATTAAAATGCTGTTGAAGCAACATTTTAACAATGATTCCAACAGATAAATGCAAGAATGATGAGCTTTTATAAAATGGAAAAGCTCCCTAATTAAGCTCTAAAATTAGTTGGATGCCCTCTTTTCTGATTATGCATCATTTTTCAAAATGTGTTCTCTAGTATAATGTCTGATGTCATACAGATCATGGCTACTTGTTTGCAAAGAATGAGTGGAACAGCAGCATTCACTGTTAGAATATATGTTGTTTTCCCTCAAAAGCAACTGAAATGTCAGCTCTACTTTTACATTTGCCACAGAAAGAACTATAACATCTAGAAGAGATGCAGAGAAATATTGACTGATGATAACACTTAAGCATTCACTTGTTTATTTTCTATAATGTGCAAAATTTCTTTAGCATAGAGGTCAAATGTAATGAATATATTTCTTCTTCTCTTCCTATTAGATATATTGCTTTAGTCTTTCTAGAGTGCCTACTTTCACCGTAAGCATGTCAATCTAAAAGCAGATTATTTTCAGAGGGACAGAACTGTTGTTTATATCCAGTGAGAGTAGGAGTACCTGACCATTCAGGAATACCTACTGGTGTTTTTTGCATTTCAAACATTGCCTGCTTAGCTTGAGGTTTTCACGTATGTATAGTTCTTTGACTGCAAAGGGTGTATTTCTTTTTTTAAACATTTTCCACATTGTGTGTGTTTATTTGTTTAAAGAAGCTAAGAATCATATAACTTAAGGTCAGTTAAATAGTACCTATTCTTATAGTCCATAGTATGGTGTTTATGACTATTATGATTATACCTTTGTAAATATAGGAGAAGTGGTTTACTTCATTTTACCAGGGGTTCCCATGCTGCCTGATTGCTTTAGAGCCTTTGATTTCATCAGAGCTGTGACTTCCCACCTTGAAAACATCTTTAATGAAAAGAATATTTCATGAATTGTGAAGGAATTCCTCAGGAAAAGAGAGAAGGATGAGGAAATAGTGAGGAGACAGTCTTGCTAGGATGCTGAGAAGTGAAAGAGCACTGTTAGAAGAGAGAAATATGATTATGCAGCAACAGAACTGCAGTAGCCTCTGCAGAACAGAGAATAGAAGCAACATAAGAAGACAGAATTTTCCCTTTGATGTCACAGATGGGAGATTCCGAATGGAAATATAAGTCTTTCCTATTTTATCTTTTACAAGTGAATAATTAAATGCAGTTTTTGGGGAAGGGTTTATAAATCCTATTTTTCATTTGGCTTATTGAAAGGAAAAGTCCAATTAAGAAATTCTATAAGGCTAATTTTACTAGGAAAATCCTGGAATTGTTTATAAAGTTAATACTACAGTCTTTAATGGGCTTATAAATCAAACATTTCCACTGTCTACAATACTGTTTTCCCAGCAGTTCTTTGTCCCAGGTATTCATTTCTTTGTTGATCTGTATTACACTAAATCTGAAAAAGAATACATGTTAATCTTATATCGTTACAAATAACATGGTTTATTATAGTCAGTTTTGGAACATCACAAGATCCTATATTTATTTAATCAGTGCAATAATTCTGAAAGTGCAGAACTCAGATGTTTTCTGCATCAGTTTCTTGAACAGCAAGAAATTCAGAGTAACATTTCTGAAATAAAAAAAAATAAACTGCTATTATAGTACATTGGGATGAAGGCTCTGTGGAAGGAATAAGCATGATTAATTAGCACAAAGAGCTTGATATTTTTAGGTTCTCTGTACTGAAAATTGTAAAAATGAAAATACTTAGAAAGGATGTCTGTCTAAGCATACATTTTTTTTCTTAGAAACAAATAACAGACTAATAATATAATGTTCTGACTAAGCATTACATATAAATTCCAGGGCAGGTGGTGATTTGTTGTCCAAATTTGGCTTTAGGATTGTCATGGCAGGAGCCCAGCAAAGTATTTTGCACCATAGAGTGAAAAAAAAAAAAAAAAAAAAAGAAAACCAACCAACCAAACAACCAAACAACAACAAAAACGAACAGCAGCAACAACAACAAAACTAGATGAAGTAAGCTTTCCAATTCCAGTAACCTCACCATTTTCCCATCAGTTCTCAAAGATAGTAATTTCAACCTGACTTAGAAAAGTCTAATATTAATTTATCCTTCCAGACACTTCTATTTGGAAGGACAGAAAAAGGGATAAAAGAAAATATTTTTTTCGCTCATTCATTCTGACATATGACTTTACATCTTTCAGTAAAGCTACATTATGTTCAATGGATAGTACTTACTGCAGTTTTTTAAGATTTTCTTCACATACTGTCATTTTTTTTTTTAATTTAATTTGTGAAGCAAAGAAATTCAAGTGATATAAAATAACTCCTTCATGAAGGACTACATTTATAACTGAGTTTATAGTCTGAAACAATTCTAAGTATACAAAATAGGTCACAACATATTTCTGTAGCAAAAGTATGTTTTCCTCTTATTTATATAGCCTTAAAATGATGCAAACAATTTTGTTGAAGTATGTTTTTAAAATTTTTCTGTACTTGATATAACATGCACATTTTAAAAAAAGTATTATTCTATTTTGTATCATGTTTTACGCTTAGCATTTCATGGATATCCTTTAGTTATATATTTTTCATTCCTGTTCTCTGATGTTCACTTGAAAAATCCCTCACAAACACTTCGATCACATATATTTTTTTAATGTATTTTTAATTACTATTTTTAATAATTGGATTTGGAGCAAGCTAGATTTGATATATTTTCATAAAGTGAATTTGGTGATGAGTAAAAAATTTAAGTAATAAATTTGCATGCAGGTTAAATGGAAAGAGTCAAGATCAATGTGTACTCCTACTTCAAATAAGAAATACCATAGATTTTTGTTTGATTGACTTCATGGAAAATAAAATTAAATCTATTCAGCAGTTATTGGTCTGGGATGTTGCTGAGATTCAGGATTAAATTTCAGACTGAAATTTGTCTGGGGAAGAACAATAATAATTCTGAGAACCTTAAGGTATTACCAGTGGATTCTGGAAAAAAAATTGTTGAGAATTTTCAGTTTATTGAAAAACATTTTCAAGAGATAAATTTCTATGAAAATTTCAGGTTAAACACATAATTAAACATTTGTTGACAATACCAATTTCATAAGGAATCTTCTAGTTAAATGATTAAGTGCATAGAAATCAGAATCACGAGACTGTGGGTTCTATACACACTCAGTATTTTGTAAAAATATTACATAATTTCTTTAATTTGCAGTAAAATAGAATTTCTGAATCCTTCTGTGTAGTGATCCTTTAGGGATAATTAAGTTTGACATTTGGGTGGATGAACTTGCAGATAACTTTTAAACACAAATGTTTAATACTTTTACCCTTTCCAAACTAGTGTATTTAGAACACATTCCTTGTTTTGACCCTACTCAGAGAAGCCAGGTGGAATAAGTTCTAGGGAAGATTTGTCCTATTTTGGGGCTCATGACAGTCCCCAAGGAGCTGATACTTGGGATCAGTTCTGGTCTAAAAGTAGGTTAGGCAACACTCACTCCTATTTTATCCAGGAAATAACTGCCTATGTTTGGAAATATTTTTTGTCATATGGAAGTCTTTATTCAGTATTTTCTTGAATTTTCTCATAAAAGTTCTATCACTTTTATATTGCAAAAAAAAAAAAAACCAAAAAAACCCAATATTTTCAGAACTGAAAAACTACAGTTCTAATGAAGAGTAAAGTAGCAAAAGTAGTATAAACTGCGAAGATATGATTTTCAAAGAAAATTTACTGAAATTATTAGCAACTTGAATTTAACCTAGATGAACTAGTAGATACCATGCATGTATGTGCAAAGTTGTAGGTGAGAACATTTCATATGAATCATACTATATTTGAAAGAAAATATTAACAGAATTGCTTTTATTTTTTTCCTGTTTAACCAGACAAGAAAAATGGCGTATTTGGTTTACCTGAAAGGAATGAACAAATGTAATCACTATTTATTTATTTATTTATTTAAATGCATTTTTCAGCTATAAGATATTTTAGCTTATGGTTACCTTGAAAAAGGTAATGGCCTGAAAATTGCCTTCCTTTAGCAATATACATTACTAAGCCTTTTAAAGGAAAACTTCTTTACATTTTAATATCATACTACTATAGAGGTGAGAGGAAGGAAGGAAGGAAGGAAGGAAGGAAGGAAGGAAGGAAGGAAG
>JAPSGF010000113.1:894829-923367 GCA_035772895.1 Perdix hodgsoniae | reverse complement strand
ATCTATCTATCTATCTATCTATCTATCTATCTATCTATCTATCTATCTGTCTATCTATTTATCTATGTATATATGTCTGGTCATTTTTTATGGACAATTTAAAGATAAAACTTGTGCTCAGTGTTTTTCATAAAAAAAAAAAAAAAAAAAAAGTGTTTATTTGTAACAATCTATCCAGCTTTTACTTTTAAGCATCTGGTCGAGATATATTAACTCATTAAGCAAGTGTGAATAATTAACTCTTTAATTTTGATGTGGTAAGTCACATAGATTTCAGGGAAGAATATTGTTAAATGAACACTAGCGGCATGTCTGGATCATTGTTTTTGAGCAGTTTCCAATTGTTTTTCACTACTCTTTTCAAACTGCTTGAAAATGTTATTAGAGACACTGCTAAACAATGGATAAAATAACTGATCTATGCCTAGTTCATATGTCCCTTGTTCAGATATATAATGTCTGTGACAATCTTTTGGTAGCAGTGCCACATTTGAATCTGTCTTCCATTGATTATCCTCATGACTACATGTTACAGACAAATATGAGCTAGAAACAAACTCCATACAGAATTTATATTCTAGTTTATGTATGTTGACTTTACTAACCTTATCAGACAGTTTGATTATCTCATTAAAAACAAACAAAAAGTTTCAAAGAAGCTAACAAGCCATATTTTCCATCATCCCATGTTGTCTGACATAAATGTTATTAACCTTTCTCACAACGTTAAACTAACAGCTAACCTGGCCTAAGAGGGGTTGCTTCTCTCATACTTTTCACGGCTCTCCATGAAAAATAATGTTTCCACAGTTTTATGCTGTCAAAAGGTTTCAAAATGTAACATTGTGTTTGTAACATTGTAACAGTGAATTTTACCTAAGTATTATAAAGAGAGATATTTTCATTTTTAAATTCCATTTGATAAATTGTTGTCAAAGTAATAAACATTTTCAGAATTCTGTATGACAGAATGAAAATTTGAATAAAGTAAATATTATGTTTCTTCAGCATCTCCTCCAGAAAACTAGAAGCTGAGACTGGGCAAGAACTCTATAAATATTTTAATTTTCAATAAAAGTGCCTTATCAGTATTTAGCAAACACTTTGGAAGAAATTCATAATCGAGCTATGGACAAAGAAGAGAGGAATAGAGTAACAACATCATATAACTGGAAAAGTTTTGGAGAAATAATTCAAACATATTCTGAATATATTTCAGTTTTGCTCACAGTACATCAGAAGAGCACTCAATGTAATATGACAACAAGAAACAATATTTTCTTCAATTGATAGTTCTTCAAGATGGTCTCTGAGAAATTTGTGTTTTGAATATGCTGATGCTGCTCCTCATGTTCATATATCAAATTGTCTGTGTTATATTTCTGAGACTGGAGACTGCAGGCTAAAAACAAGAATGAAATTATGTGAACAGGATTCCTTTGGCACTGTTGCAGCTTGAAAGCTCAGACTTTCCTGGCTAGATGATCACTAAATAATAAAAAAAAAATTCTGTAATAGCAATCTGATATGCAAAATCAAGGAAAAAGAAAAACTAACCAAGTTCATTCTTTTTCTCCCCTCACTATTATTACTCAGGTGCTTAACTAAGAATTTCACCTGTTAATTGGTACAGTGACAATGATTCCAGTTAGCCTTTAGTGATAATCTTTTGAGTAAGGAAGGAATGTTTTTGGCATTCTACACAGTTGTCTCCTCCTTCACACTTACTGTTAATACCCTGCATTTCATTCTATTTATCCTAATGTGCTCTCATTATTCAATATGATTAATTCTCACAGCAGCTGTGGTTGGAAAGAAATTTAGAAATTACTCTTTGGTTAAGATATCATCTTTTTATGATGATCTATAAGCATCATGCATGATCTTGTTCCAACATTGATTTATCTTAACTTCAATCATTTTCAGGTTTGTATGTCCAACTGATTTAAAAACGTTCTAATGCTATTAGTGGTGTTAGATATCACATAAAGCCAGGATGGTTTTCATTCCTAAATTTATAATCAACTTAGTATGCAACTAGAGAGCTTATGAAGAATGTCAGTCAGAATTGTTTTCATTCATGTATAAAATATAACTTCCTTGGGTTTCAAAGTCTTTATCAAAACTAACAAAACCAAGTTTTTCTGAGCTTATTTTGAAGAAATATACATATATATATATATATATGCTCTCTTATCATTTCCCACAGAAATGCAATCAGGAAAGACTGAAAGACAGACTCCATTTCCCTCTCTTTTTTTTTTTTTCCCCAGTGGATTATGAAAAAAAATGGGGAAGCTTTACTGACTATATAAGCCCCCTATACATAAATGGTACAATTATTTTTCCCTCTTTCTGCTTTCATTTCAGAATGGAGTTATTACGGGGGAAAAAAAAAAAAAGATAAAAAATAAAAAATAATTCTGAGGATCTTAACTGATGCTGTGAAACATGTCATGCAGATAGCTTTCTGCAAGCCTTGATATACAGAACCTTCTGCTATGGGCTTTAAGGGAAGAGACCGTTTGTTTTTTTTTACAGAATATTTGCTTCTTAATTCTTAATCTAACTAATTTTTACACAAAATAGGATTCTCAAGGCACTCAGCTCCCTGGAAGGCAATTTCAGAGTTTACAGGATCACATCCAAGTGAAGGAAAGGCACAGGTTAAGTGGCTGCTAGGAAATAACTGATCTGGCAGAGATGTTAACAAGTAGAAATCCATATTTTACTAAAAGACATCCCAGATTAGAATTTCTTCAGACTACTGATTTCTCAAATTTCAACTTCTTAGAATGGAGCAAATTCCTTTCTAAGGATCATGCAGATAATACAAATGAGGCACTTTCCAAAGAAACTAGAATTCATCAGAAAATGTACCATTTAAAACATTATTTGTGTCCTATAGATCTACAGTAGACTAACAAAAATATAATACATCAATATGCTTGTAACCAAGGCATTTCATAGAATCATAGAATCATAGAGTCATAGAATCATAGAATCACAGAATGGCCTGGGTTGAAAAGGTCCACAATTATTATCTAGTTTCAACCCCCCTGCTATGTGCAGTGTCACCAACCAGCAGACCAGGCTGCCCAGAGCCACATCCAGCCTGGCCTTAAATGCCTCCAGAGATGGGGCATCCACAACCTCCTTGGGCAACCTATTCCAGTGTGTGACCACCCTCTCAGTGAAAAACTTGCTCCTAATATCTAACCCAAACCTCTCCTGTTTCAGTTTAAAGCCATTTCTCCTTGCCCTATCACTATCCACCCTTGTAAATAGCCATTTGCTTTATAAATTACAATTTTAAAATAGATCTCCTCAGTGATTTTAAGTGCTCTGTTACTATAAAATATATTCTGTATTTACAGGATTCCTATGTAGAGAAATGTGGAGTGAAAGTAGGTGTGCTGTCAAATTAGTGTCTCTTCATAAAAAAAAACACTGTTAGAGTACTAAATACTAATGTGGATTGTAGAATGTCCTAATATTCAACATAAATTCAATTTATGACAACTGCTTATACTTTCTGTCTGCTGCTAAATTATTTTTTTGAATATGAAGTGAACTTTATACTAGAGATCATCTCTGGAAAGATAGAACATTGTTATGTTTTCTTTTGACTTGATTACTTTGCAAAGCCACTGCTGTCTCAGCAGCTTAGATCTTCTTAGCAGCTCTCTTCATAAAAAGATGAGCTGGTGTGCATTATTAATGATGATTAACCAGAGGGAAAGTCAAAGACAGGGAAAAGCCCTTGTCAGTTTAGATTGTTGCTTTAAATAGAGTTTGGATTATGTTGTTTTGTGTTTGTTTGTTTGTTTTGTTGCTGTTTTCTTGCAGTAGAATATGAATAGGAGGGGAGTAGCGTGCAACCAATTATATTTTAGAAACATGTGGACTGTCTTGATTTCCAAATATATGGTTACTGTAGGATAAACAGCAAGAAATTTGCTGACTCACTCAGATCATAAATTTTGAGAGAAGGAATAGTGAAGAATTTTTTATTTTTGTGTCTTTTTCTTATGTAATTTGTGTGCTACAATTAGAACAAATGTGACCTATCTGCCTTACAGGAGGAAACACAAGGAAATGTGCTTCAAAATATCAACCACAAATAGAACAAAGTACCTGTCAAAATTGGCAAAGTTGCCTTTATTTTTACATTTTCTTAATTGGCCATTGTTTCATAGCATTATGTAGTTTAACCATTCTTTTAAAGGTGACTCGTTGAATATGGTAATAGTATTGAATTAGCTACTTATTACAGTCCTGCGGAGCTTAGGAAAGCTTCATGAGCATATTTCAAGAAATGTACTCTATGTTGAATGAATGACATGACAACTACTGTGATTTCTCTTCCATTAATGATTTGTTTCAAGAAAATGGAATAAACAGTCTCATTAAAGTGACCACTGGAATCAAAAGGTGTTTATTAAGTGTACCAGAGTAGTTGATACCACTGTCAATTTCCTGTTGAAGTGATTTGATTAGAGTGTTACAAATAGAGTATATATCAGATTCTAACTAAAGCTTGAAAGCAGTGTACCAGTCAGACTAGTAACTGCAGGTGGAAGTTTGTGATGAATCAGTCACATGTACCAAACTGCTGAAAAGAGTACATTCTATTATTTCAGCAGATTTAACTGTATAACACTGACCCTTAGTACGCTAGGCTTAGTGAACAATTCCTTCTGAGACTGATTATTATGCAAATCATTTAAGACATTGCTTTTAACTGTGTGACAGCTTTGAGGAAACAATGACATGTTCCTGCATAATCTGCTTTCTGCCTCAAAGGTATTTCCCCATAGTAGAGATCGTGAGAAATGTAAAGTTTTTAAAATGACATTATATGCAGGAAGCAGGTAGGCCCTTTAATTATGCCCTTAACTACAGAATATTTGCTTAATTGCTTAGTAGCTTTTGTATCCTGAAAATTTAATTAAGTGATGATTAAATATTCATTATAATATTTTCCTATTATTATTCAGTACAAGCTACACATTAACGTTTAAAGCCTTTATCTTGTTTGGAAATAAGCAATCCCAGTACTCATCAACTGCAAAGACTGATTCTTGTACTACAATAACTTATCTACTTCCTTTGCTCGGTAAAAATACCTGATGCATCAGACAAACCAGAACAGCCTGTGGAAATGGACTGGTAGTTTCACTAGCAGTAGCTAATTCTGTTTTCTGTACTGGGCCCGTTAGACAATGTCACAAGGTGGCTTCTTGTTCTCTTGTGGAGAGGCAAATGAAGTGTGGACTCCTTCACTGGTGCAGAACAAAAGGCATTTGTTGTAGGTGCCTATCAGCTATTATACCCACGCAACACAACAGTTTTCTTGTGCTACCAAGACTGGTTACATGTAAGGGTTAGGCACCTTGTAGGTGTATACGTTTGGCTCCTGTTATTGTTAAGCTTTACCACTTGTTAGCAATACGACGACCTTCTTTATCCCACATCTCCCCCTTTTCTGGTCAGTGGCCATGTGCCACTGTGGGGAAAGTTACCCGTTTTCCCTCAAAGTTGTGCTGCTGTTTACTGTGAACTCCAGAAGGAATTTGAGGTCAGTAGTCAGCAGATCAACACTAGATGTGAGGTGCTGGGGTGTGCAGATCTGAAATCCAAACTTAGGATGTCATCACATCAGTTCAGATTTAGTGCAGATGTTAGGGCATGAGGCCCCTTGTTTTCTTCTTGACTCCCATATATTGGAATTCTGTTCCTTGTGCTCCCTTGCTTTGTACCTCAGTGAATTATGATTGCTATTCATAGAGTTGAAGGACAGCAAAAATGAGAGAAGCGGGGCTCCTTTTATTCCTCTCCTGGAATAATGTAGTAATCTAGAAAAGGGGATTTGAGTTGATCACATTCACTTCCTAGCCATTCTCCCAAAGATTAGTTGCATTATTTGGTTTGTAAGAGGATGTGTAAGAAGGAAATACTTTTGTGATGACCAAATCATTTCTCTAATTATCAGCTGATGCTTTTCTTAATCTGATTATGTTATGTGTCAGATATTTTTTGAGCTAATTAGCTGAATTTCTGGCAACAAGGATATGGAGAACTTGAGGTATTCCTAGCAATACTAATTAAGTCTAAGTTTTCAGTCATCACTTCAATTCTTAAAACTCTTGAGACTGGTTCATGTGTGTTTACCTGCCTTGTCAAGTAATGGGGCCCTCCTGAAAATTTCTGGAATTAAAAATTTCTGAGGATATGACTTTGCAATATTAGACCTTTTGCAATTCTATATATAATTTGCATACTTGTTGAAACCGGAAAACTTCTCAAACCAGTTACACTTCTCATTCTTATTCTGATGGACATATAAACACCTGAACCAGAAGGGTGCCTGAACTAAAATCAATTGGAAGCTTCTTTCTAGGAATAATGCATCTTTTTTGTAAATAGTTTTGAATGACAACTTTTTTAGATAGATTTAGCATTAGAAAATTTACTTACATTACATATCTTTTTTTTTGATTAATTGTTTAAATCATGGAGTTTAATACTATTAGTCTATGTATATTATTAGCTGTTTTGCGATACTTCAAGTATGAGAACTGCTCTGAAAATAATGGCTTCTATTTTATGACATTAGCTCACAGTGTCAGAGGCAAATGCTGGTAGAGGCAGTAGAGGTAGATAGCAGTAAACCTTCCTACCAACACTGCATTATGTTTGGTTGCCATATGACTGATGGCAGCAGAGGAGCAATCTACAAAATGACTTCTGGCATGGAAATGTGAATCATTCCCTGTGAAGACAAACTGTGGGAGCTGGGCTTGTTCAGCCTGGAGAAAAAAAGGCTGTGGGGAGACCTAATAGTAGCTTTTCAGTACCTAAAGGAAGCCCATATAAAGGAGGGGAGTCAACTCTTTGAAAGGGCGGATAACAGCAGGAAAAGGGGAAATGGTTTTAAATTGAGGGAGGGAAGATTTAGTTGGCATTTCAGGGGGAAGTTCTATACTATGAGAGCGGTGAGATGCTGGCACAGGCTGCCCAGAGAAGCTGTGAATGCCCCGTCCATGGAAGTGTTCAAGGCTAGATTGGATGGGACCCTGGGCATCCAGGTCTAGTATTAAATGGGGAGGTTGGTGGCCCTGCCTGTGGTGGGGGAGTTGGAGCTTGATGATCCTTGAGGTCCCTTCCAACCCTGGCCATTCTGTGATTCTATGATGATGCAAATATGTGTCTCTGAATTCCTCCAAGCAGGAAAAAATTACACCCACTGACATTCATCAATGCTTTCTGAACATTTCTGGAGACCAAACAGTGGATATGAGCACAATGAGGTAGTGAGTGGTGTGTTTCAGCAATAGTGATAGTTATGTGAAAGACAAATCACGTTCAGGATGGCCATGCACAGCTGTCACACCACAAAATGAAGAGAATCAATCATCTTGTCTGTCCAAATTGGCATATTATAAAAAAGTAACTGTTTATGGAGCTGAATATTGGCTGCAAAGTACTGGAAACAATTGTGGCAACACTGGAATATGGCTATCTTTCAGGACCTACTAATTTAATATGAGGTTGTTTCCTTGATTACCAGTAACAAGACATGGTAACACCACTATGAAACAGTCAAAATGACAGTCCATGGAATGGCAACATGTGAAATACCCACTGAAGATAAAATTTCAAGAAACAACCTTCAGAGGATAGTTACATGCACTGTCTTTTTGAGGTAGGAGAGGGGTGAATTCTAGAATGCAGACAGACCATCAGCTCTAAATGCTACATTGTAATGCTGACTAAGTCCAAGGCTCAAACTTCCAGAGTCAAGCCAGAGGAGAAGACTGCTTTTCTCTTGCAGCATGATAATGCCAGGCCTGATACCAGTTTGAAGACTGTGGTGCATACTGTAATTCTTGTCTGAACTATCCTACCACACCCAACACGTAGTCCGGATTTGGTGCCTTCTGACTTCCAACTGTTCAGGTTGATTAAAGCTGGACTATCTAGGCAACATTTTCTTAATAATGGTGTCATCATACTTGCTGTGAAAGAGTGGGCCAGCTATGCTAGTGCAGATTTTTACAGGAGTGGCATGCAGGCTCTTTGTCACTGGTGCATCAAATTGCATAGCATGGTGATGGCTTTGTTGAAAAGTAGTTCTTTGTGGCTCAGAATTTTCTTTATTGAATACTGTTATTGTGCTGCATGTAACTGTTCCGTTTTCCATGGAAATAAACAGGAGGCATTTTTTTAGAGCAACCTGTGTATATTTGGAGAATTTTTCTTTAATATTGTTAACACTTATATCTTAATAATTGAAACACTTAATATATAATGATATCTTAACAGTGAACAGCTTTAATATCACATCCTGACAGAGGGGAACCTAGATATGTCACAATACTTTTGGACCTGTCTAGTCAGGGCATCATTAGAGAACTCTGATAAATGCTGTACAAAACAGGCATACATTTGTAGCTCAGTAATTATTTTTGATCTGAGTACTTAATAGGCATGAGATTTATATAAGAAAAAAAATATAACTACTGTTTCTTCTAGGGCTTATTTGAAAGGTGACCAATCAAGTATATTGTTTGAACATTTGTATTTTATTTTTTTATATCTTTAAGCTGATGTTTTATTTGGCTTTCAAACCCCAAAACTTTTCTAAATAAATGCATTGGATGCAAATGTTTTTCATTTGTCTGTTAGTGGTCAGGACACAATTCTCCAGGCATTTATTAATCAAGAATAGTTTATTGCAGGATGGCATTGATTTCTGTGCAGGTAGCTAAAACAGTGAGTTAATCACAAGATGAGTCAAATGTGCTGTGCAGTAGAGGAGAAAATTCTCCTGCAAAAATACTATCTTTTAAAAATGCAGTACTTAGCTCACTGAGACATAGCTTACCACAGCTCACACATATTTTCAAACGATCTATGAAGTATGAAAATATTCATAGAAAATTTTACAGTAGAAAAGTTTATTTAAGTTCTAAAAAATTAAGATCTGAAATTTAAGCACATTGAGAGCTCCTAATGCTTACCTTTTATTTCTTGTCAAAACGTAGTAGCAAATAAACAAAAAATAATTGAAAAAAAAAAAACAGTAAGTCAACAAAACAACAATACTAGGGTTGTATCTTATTAAGTTTTGGCCTTTTTTTTTTTTTTTTTTTTTTTTTTTGACTGTATATCTGTTTATGTGGGTGCTTGTAATATATTGAAATACATGAGAAAATACAATCCAGTTGCTGGGCTTGCTGAGAATCTAGCAAAAGTGTTATTAAAGTGTCTAATTACTTTTGACTAATATACAATCACTAAGAATGCTAAAATGCACTTTTTCAGTGCTTCTAGAAAGGCAACCAGGCACAACGCATTTGATGAAGCTTTAATTTCATATGGATGGCAATTATCCATGTGGCTGTGTGTAATAAGGCTACCAATATTACAGTTGCACATTTGTTTAACTCTTGAGAAAGTATGATATTAACAGTAGAATACTTAGTTTCTCAACTACTTGAGGAGACAGTATTCTGATGCCTGTTAATATATGACCTAAACCATTTTGATTAAACAGATTAATGCTTAACTAGACTTTAGGTCAGTAGCAATTTGAACATATAAAATATTTTCTTTCCTTAGGAGACTTCTGACTTATCAGACACTCAAATAAACATTATGCCATTATATAAATAAATAAATAAATAAATAAATAAATGAAAGCCAGAGCTACAGTACCAATCTTTTTGATGGCTATGCTAATGAAAATGAGCTTTCAGTTCTTTCCTGTGTTTTACGTTGCTATGATTCCAATGCATCTGCTTTGAATGATGGATTCCTTTCATTTTACGTCCTATTTTTTTTGTGTCCTAAAGTTCATTTGGTTATGTGCTCAGTATAGAAGTGGTCTTAGCAAGAAAAAGAGGGTGGGAGGATGAAGTGCTATGGTCCTTTCCGGACTCTGAGGGACTGTAGTGTCATTTTTCTTTTTTCTTTTTTTTACCATTACACGGTTATATTTATTTAATAGGTAGAAAGGATAAGTATCTCATATTTTGCTTTTCTTTGCTTGTTTTAATAGAACTAGAAGAGTTTACACTTCCACATTATTGCAAAAGTACCAATAGAAAAAACAATTACTACTGGGAATTACTTCAAGTCAAGATTGATTTGGTAGGAATTCTAGCCTTGGAATATTTCAGTCATAAAAATAGTGAAGTAATGGAATGCATTCATTCAAACACAGAATGAACACATTTTTATTACATTGTCCTCTTGATCACAAAAATTAAAGTGCAATTATGCCATAAAAAGTATTAAAATACTAATTAAACTCATCAGGGTTTTAGGAGTCAATCAGATGTAATGAGTGTGCCAGAATGACTTAAAAGTAATTAATATGTTTTTAATTGACAATTTCCAAATTCTTTTGTACATGTCCACAGGAAAAGCTTATTTTTAAGATAATTATTTGTTAGTAATATAGCGTTTATAGTTTGGTTTAAGATCACTGAAATAGATAGAAGTTACCAACCAGTGCAAATACAAAATGAATAGACTAGATTATACTAGACTATGCTAGAACAGTTTGAACATTTAAAAAGATATAAAAAGATTTAAGATACAACATTAAGATATAAAAAGATTTAGTCCAACTGCCTGATTAACAGCTAGTTAAAGCATATTTAATGAAGGCATTAGCCAAACCTCTTGAACACTGACAGGCATGGAAAATGTTTGATCATACTGGTGGAAATAAATTTTTCCTAATGTATGCTCTGAACCTTCCCTGGTGTATCTGTGTTCCATTCCCACACATTCTGTCATTGGTTACTAGAGAGAAGAGATTGGTGCTTCCTTCTCCATTTCTCCTCCTCAAAAAGTTGAAGACAGCAGTAAGGTTGCCATCTTTTCTCCAGTCTAGACAACCCGAGTGTCCCCATCCTCCTCTCATACGACAGTGCTTTCTAGCCCTTTTACTATCAATGTTGCACTATTCTGGATGTTTTCAAACACCTTAATAAAGAAATTATTTTATTAGCCCAGAATTGTGTACAGTATTCAGTGTGAGACTCCATCAATGCTAAATATACTGGAAGAGTCACTTCTTTTGACTGGCTGGCTATGCTATGTTTAATATACCCCAAAATGCAGTTTGGCCAAGAAACAGTGCTGACTCATGCTGAACCTGCTGGTGACCAGCACCTTCAGATTCCTTTCTGCTGAACTATTCTCTAGCCACTCATTTCCTAATCTGTACCTCTGTCTGTCATTACTCTGTCCTTGGTGCAGCACTGAACAATTATCTTTGTTGAATTTCATGCCATTGTTGATTGTCCAGTGCTACAGTCTGTCCATATTCCTCTAGTTCCCTCAGAGAATCAACAATGCCTCTCAGTTTATTATCATTAGCAAACTTGCTAGGGATGCATTTAACACCTGCATATAGATCACTAATAACAATACTGAACAGAACTGAGAACTGCCCTTAGGATGGAGTTCTGGGGAACACTGCTAGCGACCAGCCAGTAGCCAGATGTAGCCCTATCACAATTATCCTTTGAGCTTTTATTCATTGAGGTAATCGCCCAGAGTAACCTGAATCAGCTCAACTCACAGTTGGACAGTTTCTCAAAAAGGATGCTGTGAGCTGATACAATTAATCTCTTGTGATTTTAGTGGCCACAAATAAAAAGTCACTTCTTCCCCCATTATGGTCCTTCAACTCTGAAAAAGACATCAAATACCTCCACCTTTTCTTTATTCCCCTTTTGCTATTTCACGTTATAAAGCCTTTTTTTTTATTATTTTTTTTGGACATCACGCTGGCCAATGTAAACTCAAGTTGAGCTTTGGTTTTTCCTGTTTTCTCCCTGAAGATGCAAATTGCACCTCTGCAATCTCCCAGTAGATCCTGATCTCACTTCCAGAGCTCATTTATTTTCTTTTTCTGCCCTGGTTGCAGAAAAAGTTCCCTATCCAGTCAAAATGTCTTCTACCCCACTTGATTGATTTGCAGCACAATGGGATTTCCTGCTCCTTTTAAAAGTAGGTTCTTGAAAAGTAATCATCTCTCTTAGAACCCTAAGCCTTGTAGAGAAGATTCCCAGGAGACACTTCTAATTAGCTCCCTGAGTAACTTTAAGTTTATTCTTTTAAAATCCAGGGTAATATCTATGCTGACTTTTTTCTCTTTTTGCCTGAAAGTCTGAACTTAACTACTTCATTACCACTGGGGCCAAGACAGCTACTTACTATCATCTCTTCCACAAAGCCTCCTCTATTCTCAAACAGTAGATTGAGGAGGACACATTTCCTGCTTGGCTCACTCAGTGCTTGTGACAGCATGTTATCTTCAACATGATTTAAGAATTTCCCCGACTTCCTTGTTGTGGCAGTATGAGATTCTCAGTTCATTTCTGCTAGCCATTCAACCCAGCACTTCAGTCAAGAGACTCATCCCATCACGTCTCGCTAATACCAGTGATATCATAAGTCTGGGAAAGGAATAAATCTATCAGTTTTTCTCATTTGTTCCTTGTACAGAGCATGTTGATATACAAGCATTTCAGATGTGCTCCTAAACTGCAGTGCTCCCTGGAACAATGTAAATGCTGCCATGAGCCTTGTCAGCCTCGGACAGTACTTCACCATCCCTTGGCTCTTGATGTTATCCTGTTCTTTCGCTGAACCTAAAGTTCTCTTGATCATTTGGAGATTTAGAGACGAGAACTTCTGCCATTGAGAATATGGGCTCTGTTAGATTCCAGCCAACCTCTTTTCTCAACTATCACTTATTAGACCGGTGTTTTTAGGTCTGGAAATTGATTCTTTTAGGTGAAAAGTTTTGAACTATTACATTAGTATTTAAATAATAACATGTTATTTGATGTAATTATGGATTCTAAGAAAAAAATATGGTTATGGATTTTCTGCTTTAATGATAACTCCATTTCCCTAGGGTGTGTTTTTGCCATTATGCATTGGGCATCAGAACACTGCACCTTACAGTGCAGTGTACAACTACACAACTTACAAGAACTTACAGAAAATCAATGAACATCAGTTTACAATGGAGTGTGTACAGAAAAGAAAAACATTTTATAGCACTTTTGAAGTGGGTGAAGATACACCCTTCAGAACAGTTTTAGATTAAAGCAAAAGACTGTACAACTTCCTAAAAATACTATTGTAGTAGCTAAGAAAGAATTTAAAAAATTGTATGAATTTTGCAAGCTTCTGCGGGACTGAGTGAAAAATACTTTTTTAAAATGATAATTAAGATATTACTATTATTAAATAATTTATGATTAATAAATTAGTAATTTCATGTGTACTTGTATTTGGATCTTCAGTAATAATGATTTAAGTGAGGCTTGTCTTCTCAGTGTGCTCTGAATGATCCAATTTCCTGAGGGAATGACTTAGAATAGTTGATTTTCCTTGCTTTGCTTTCCAGCATCCAAAGCCCCTCTGTTATCTCCTTGCATGTACTGTTAGCACAGCTCAGATGCTTGTGTGACAGCTACTAAACAGGTGCAAATTACATTCTGATGTATTAAGGAAAACTGAAATTGAGGGCTTGTTTACTTTAGAAATAAGGGTTGTAATTGATTCATGAGCCACTGAGCCATCCCTGCATGAAATATATGACTCTCAATAAACACCTGGGAACAAAGCTAGGTGAATGTGGGTATAAAAAACAAACAGCTACATCTGCTTTATGATGGACAAAGTATCTATAAACAATCACAGTTATTGCCTCCATTTTATTTTGAGTTCAATGCTAAAAAGTAAACAATGTCTGGGATAAAGATAAAGAAAAAAATTTGAGGTCTTTTGGACGGCATATTTTTAGTAAAATGCTGCCCTCTAAGTAACAGAAAAATTGTAAAAAAGTATTAACCAATCAAGATGAAGTATAACTTCTTGTTAAATCAGTTGTAAAAAAAATATATTAAAAATACAAAAATTGCCATTCAAGTAGCATAGGATCAAATTGTTAAATTAAAATGATATTCAATGGAAACCATTTGATTTTTGCATTTAGCTTTTTCTGAACGTTTACATATTTTTAATTAATTTTATATATATTTCCAAAAGAAAAAGAAATAATTGTTTGGATGAAAGCATTGAGGCTTTTTTTTTTTTTTTTTTTTTTTTCAGCCACAGGTATCTGCAGATTTGGCATAAACTTATGATTCATTTTGAACGTACCTTATGAAAGTACTTTGAACTTATGATATGAACTTATTTTGAACATATGATACCCTTTGAACGTAAAAGGTAGTATTTTAACACTATTTTTTTTCAGGACAAAATATTTCTTCAGCTGTAATCATAATCCCTGCAGTTCTGTACAGAAAAAGAAAGATATATTTTTGGAGTTAAACCTGATGATCATCATTTAACTGATCATCATTTAACTACTTAATATAGCTAATGCCATTCTGTATAAAGGTCAAAGTAAGATTATGCCTACTAGTGCTTCAAATGTGCAAAGATACAATGGGCTGGACAATGAGTTTTGGTTGTTGATTTTATTTATGTGTAAGCTCAAAATCACTTATTTACAAAGTCGGTTTTATGTATAATTTTTTTGCTGGAAAAGTACTTTAAAGTATACTTTATAAGTAAACTCATAAAGGGAAAAGATTTTGCCTTTTCTTTTATATAAATAAAAGCCCCAAAATTATTTGTACTCATATTTTGAAGAAAAGAGCACTGAGGTCTTGATATGCCTTCCAAAATGTAAAACGCTTTTAAATTGTGAATGTCAGATAATGCAGGTGGCATATTGTGTTGAAAAATGACAATGAAGAGAATTCCATTCATCTTCATAATCTCATGCTTCAGGGAATAAATGGATCAGTACTTGGATCAGGAAATAATATCTGTCTCTTCATCCAGCATTACACAGTTGACCATGTGCATTCTCATTTTTTTTTCATGTCTTCTTTGTTGCAAGGTGGAAACCACTAAAAAGTCTTTGGTAGTTTTGTGCACTTCAGTAGTATATGTCCTTATGTCTTTCACACCCTCATTCTTAACCTTGAGTCTGCAGTCAAGATCTTTCCTCAGAAACCTTGGAAATAGCTATGAAATAGAATCAACACTTTTAACTTTGTTGTGTTGTTTAATGCTGTTTTGACTTTGTTGTGGTAACTCCCAAAATCATAGTTATAATTAATGTGTCAGAGCTACATCTGCCACATAAAGTATCTGTAGAAAATGTAGAATTATTTTTACATGTGATTTTAGCAATCCAACCATATGCTATGTTTATTTGTTCCAGTTCCACAGAGAATCTTTTCATTTAGAAACTGGCAAACTATTTTGCATAGGAAAGAAAACTGGCACAATGGAATCCTGAATTTTACAAAAGCCTTTGAGATCCATGTTGGTAGAATTTTTTTATACTAACAATTATTCTTAATATACTAACTGTAGATAGTATGTATTGTAATTATAGCATAAAACACTATCTTTAAAAAATAAAAAGGAAGAACATTTTTTATCATATTTGCTAAAAATTCTCTCTGCACACATCTGAATTGTGCAATGAACTGCAGTAATAATAGTTAACCAGATCCAAATGCACTGACAAAATCTTTTAAACACAGCACAGTATGGTAACAAATTATTGAACTGTTGTATTTTGATGCCATCTGGATTAACTTAATTTTAGTGACTATAAACTGTAAACAGGACAGTGTTCTAATGCTTATTCCATCTGGGTGGCCTTGATGAGTCCTGGATCAGGATATTTTTAATAGATCAATTCTCTGATGTCTTTCACAAAATTACACTGCAGATAATGGCAACACGAAGTCATTAGCATTACTCTTCTGCAAACTAGCAAACTAGTTAGCAAACTATTAAGTAGCTAGCATTACCAGAGGAATGCTAATTATTTTTCTGATGCTTTTAACTGGAAAATGGAACTGAATCTTAAGCTTTACCTAAGAGGGCAGCTACATTTCTGTAGGGGACAGCTCTGTGGTTGTGTGATCCAAGTGCTCTCTACTCTATACCATCATGGTACCAAATCTGCTTTTCATGCTTGATCTGTCTTGACTTTTCCTAGCTATATATTCAATTTTTCTCAGCTATGCATTTAATTTTTCTGCAAACCAAAAGAGTTCACTTCTACACAATGACATAGGGAATCCTTTCCTCAAGTTAAATGCTCTTTTTTTGCTTGACATTATCATCTTACAATGAAATTTTTATTGAAATGAAGCCAAATAAAAGGTTTCTAACATACCATCTTGGGAAGGATCTCTCTCTATACATTCACTCTGAAATTGAAATAAAATCTTCAGCATTATTTTATAAGCACCTGGGATATACCTCCCACACAATGGCAAAGTGATCTTGGGAGTTAGGACTCCGCAGCTTAATTAACAGTATATTTAATGTTCACATGCCTTTCTCAGAGAAGAGGGCCTACCTGAATCATTCTACACGGAGTTATCATAAATAGCATGCTGCTACTTGGTAAGTATTGTAATAGAGAGAAAGAAGCATCCAGTTTCTGTCCCACCGTGTGTGTATGCTTCAGATGGTTCCAGCAAAGAGTTCAAATATGATACAAAGTTATTGTTAGGTTCATGAATTTCTATACGCCATAAACAATCATTTACTGTAGGTTGTAGAGACTGTTCTTCTTACATACATCTGATAAGAAGATCAAGGAATCTTTGATCTGTGTTTATTAGGGGCTCTATGAAGATCCAGGAATGTGGAATTCAAATTCAGTTCTAGAATAGGAGAAGCATCCTTAGTTTCCCGGGAAAGAACTTCATGTTCTTTGTTGTCTTTACCAGCAGATGCATTTTAATAGCTCTAGGTTAGGGATCAGATTGCATGCTGCCTGGAAAGGCATTGTTTTTTGTTTACTATTTTTATTTTTACAAATATCAGTCAAAACATTGATAACTGTTCATATTCTGTGGAAGCTGTATAATATTGCTGCATAAAAGGGCTGCCTCTCTGGAGGCTGCTAGAGGGAGCCTGGATAGCTCAATAACTCTCCTCAAATACATAGTAATTTCAATCTCTTAAAGTACGCCAAAACAGATTTAACTTGTTATTTATTCAGTTTCCCTAGAAATATGTGCCAAAAACTGTGTGAAATTGAACTCCTAAGCTAAGAGAAGGTTTATCTTCTGTCACCTCTGACATAATGAGCCAACATAGTAAAATAGGAGGCATTACTTTTCAAACAGCTCCCGTCTGCTTTATGCAAATATCCAGATTTTACTTTTTTTTTTTTTTTTTTTCATTACAATTTTAGATGAGATCTGCAAATGGTTCTCAGGCTTAGCCCAGTCTGGTGTAATGAAGCAGAAATGTCCATTGCAGAATGAAAAGTATATGAATAATTGCTTCCTAAGATCTTTGAAATTAGGCTGCCTGGCATTAACTTTGCATGTTAAAAAGCATCATTTTCATGTTCATTGTCATTCTTACTTGTTTCCAAATGCCTGGATAAATGATTTGTACTAATGAAATCGGTCATTCTTCATTCTTTCTGTTACCAAGGACCCTGAATAACAGGCTGCAAGGGTGCTACTTCTGACCTCCAAGAAAAGTAGGACATTCCACTGAACAAAAAGAGTAACGGTGAATTTCAGTATGAGAAAAATCAAGAATGGCTTGTCTATTTGTTTTAATTTCTAAAGCTCTTGTACACCTTACCTGCTGTAAAACTTATAATGTAGTGAGAAAAATGTGTTTTTTTTTTTAAGGCCTATTTAGTACTAATTGCAATTTCTATCTTGACAGTTGATACTTTGCATGATTGATTCCATTATGTCTGAATACTTTCATCTGCATAATGTTGCGATGGAGTATAATTAGCAAAATGCTATTTTGAGTGTGAAGTATCTTTTAGTTGTCCTACTCATATCAAAACTATTGTCTCCTTAAGAAGCAGAAATTAATATTGTGGCTTCTGTCATCAGTTCAACTTTGTTACATTTGACCACTAGAATGCACTGAATAAAAGTAGGATATTTAAACATTTTCCTGAACACTATAAAGACTACCAATCCAGAGAGTGTCTTTTCCTAAATAGCTCAAAAAAGACAGTACACATTGCAGTTATTAAATGACTGCAGATCATTTAAGAATCACTCAGCTTCCTGTTGTTTATGTGTGTCGCTTTCTATGAACTATGCATTAGATGACATTAGTCATCCTGTAGCCATAATTAGTCATTTTTAGACTGACCCATTAGTTCAGTGTTTATTATGTGACTATACTGTCAAGGCAAATCATGCAGCCACCTGGTTTAATGAATGTGTTCTCAGTTTGTTCGTAGCTTTGCTTTTTATCCTGCCTCAAGAGTTAGGGAAAGTTCAGGATGTCATCACTTCTGCCCTTTATGCTTCAGAGGAAGCTCATCATGGTAGTGCAGCTTCAAGGTGAACATCAACTTAGGTGAACAATCACACTCAAAATGCTTCATTGATAAAATTAAAACCTCTTTCTAGAACTACCATTGCTGATATCCTTCTCAGGAAAATAAGGATCAGATGTCCTTATCTGATTATAGTGAATAACCTACAGGCATTCCATTTAAATGAATTACTATCCCAATTAAGCAGCATGTCTTGCTGATAAGTATCATTAGCTTTAATTCCATTCCTTGGGAAATGTCCCGATTAAGGCTATTTCTTAATTTAGTGATATGTAATCTAATAGTTAAAGGCATAAAAGTGGTTTGAAGCAGAACTAAGAAAAAAAAAGAGATGAAGAAAGTGGCAGTGTAAGTATAGGTTTGGATGAGATGCATCTCAACAAGCTCTGCAGAAACCAGAAGAAATATTGTCATAATTGCTTAAGTTAGTTTTAATATCTCATGGAGAATTAAATCTTTCTTGTTTTTCTTCATTTCTTTAAGATAGTATCACTTTATTATAAGGCAATCAAATGCCTAATCACAGAGAAAAATTTAGAAGATGGTTAGAAGCTAGTGAAAAAGGAAAATACCAGTTACTTGAAAAAGTAACTTCTAATAGGAGCACATCATAGAAGAGATTTCTTGTGCCTGGGTGGAATATCTTGTTAAAATTATTTAGTTACCAGAAAGCTATGCAATTAGCATGTTTGATCTGGTGAAAATGTGGAAAACAGGAGAGAAAGTTTAGTGCACGGTGTTGATCTATAGCCAAACTAGAAGGATTTGTTTTCTGACAACAGGAAAAGTAGAGAGAAGTGAAAGTAGGAAGATTAAGCATGGTAGGTAAGGGAAGATGTAGCAGAAGGAGAAAGCTCTTGTCTAGGAGCAAGGTCTTTCCAAAAAGTAAGCAGAAGGTAACTGGACATAGATCTGTTATGGAAATGCGCTACTAACAACTGCAAAGAAGAGCTGATAGTAAAAGTATCTGTGAAGATACTTCTATCGTCTATCAAAACATACAATATCTCAAATCATCAAAATACATCAAACCAGTGCTTCCTTTGGTTTTTGTTCTTATTGGATCTCTATTTAAACATGAGATCTATTCTTGTCCAAAATTTGCGTACTCCATGGTAGTAGCTAAAGCCTTTTCTCACTTTGGAAAATTCTGGAAATATCAAGATATCTATTAACGAGCAACTTAAGCATAGTTTGTTTCATATAACATGAAATCTTCCCACATTCAAAAGCTCACTGTAATAAATATGACCATATTAGACATACCCCCAAGTCTACTTGAAATAAATCCTTAGAAAAGTTTAGATGATAAGCTTCCAGTTGTTCAGTGTGAGTAGATTTAATTTTTATACTGGAAAATAGGAAAAAAGAAAAAAGAAAAAAAGCTGTATATGTTCTTCTGTGCCTGGTTGGTCTTTATTTTTATCTGCATCAATCATTCTATCATACTAAATTAAATAGAAATGTGAATAATTTAATATAATCTTTTATTGTAAATTATAGTAGAGAGTGTTGCTGTGTTTTACAGTCAACTCCGTCTTAAGTCTTCCTGGAAATTTAGAATCTCCAATGAATATATGCTACCAATTAAAACTAGTGGAAAAATGTATAGGCAAAAGGATGTGCTGCTCCGTAATACCAGTGCATATAACTGTCTAGAGTGCAATAGTATATCTTGCATAACAGAAGTCAATAGTTACACAGCCAGCAGAGTACTTGACACTTCCAGAAATGTACAGTGCAGCCCATAAAGTATAAATTTGGATGTACTGCATCTAGTTTAAAAATAATAAAAATAAAAATAAAAAGACTGCTTGTAAACTAGAATCCAATTTTCCAGACAATATGTGCAATTGGAAAAACACTCCAACAGTTTTCTGAGACAAAAGCATAATCTAAAACATCACAGCACATAGCTTTCTGCAGGATGTGACGTGTGTCTGGCTCTGATTTATAGGAGGGAGAGAAGGTTCTTTTAACACCTGTAATTTCACCAGATGTGAGATTATGAAACAAATGTTCAAATGTTGGTATGACCAGTTTATTACAAATCTTAATTAGGGAGATGGGGAAGGGAAGGACGGACACTTATGAAATAGGGTAATGGGGAAGGGAAGGAGGGTGAAAGAAAGATGGGAAAGAAAAAGAAAGGAGTCATTATAGGAATCAAGAGAGAGATAGTCACCACCACCGGTCCAGATTCGAAGTTCAGTCATTGATTTTCAGTAGTGGTGAGTCATCAGGCTTTGTTGTTCTGTTGATGAAGACCAGCAACCATGGTGATGATGGCCCCTTTTCAATGGTTCCAAAGTGGTCGAGTCAGCTGTCTTTGGAGTGACAGGTCAAATCCAATCTGAGTCAGCTGTCACAGAATCACAGAATCACAGAACTGCCAGGGTTGGAAGGGACCTCAAGGATCATCAAACTCCAACCCCCTGCCACATGCAGGGCCACCAACCTGCAAATTTAATGCTAGACCAGGCTGCCCAAGGCCCCATCCAATCTGTCCCTGACACCTCCAGGGACGGGGCATCCATGACCTCTCTGGGCAGCCTGTTCCAGCAACTCACCATCCTCTCTGTAAAGAATTTCCCCTGACATCCAAATCTTCCCTCCCTGAACTTAAAACCATTTCCCCTTATCCTGCTGTTATCAACCCTTTCAAAGAGTTAATTCCTGTCCTGCTTGTAGGCTCCCTTTAGGTACTGAAAGGCTGCAATTAGGTCACCCCACAGCCTTCTTTTCTCCAGGCTGAACAAGCCCCATTCCCTCAGCCTGTGTTCATAGTGGAGGTGTTCCAGTCCCCTGATCATCTTTGTGGCTCTCCTCTGGATCCTCTCCAACAGCTCCCTGTCTTTTTTGTACTGGGAGCTCCACACTTGGATGCAGTATTCCAGATGGGGCCTCACAAGAGCAGAATAGAGGGGAACAATCACCTCCCTGTCCCTGCTGGCCACCCCTCTTTTGATGGAGCCCAGGATACCATTTGCCTTCCAAGCCGCAAGGGCAAGCCTCTCCTTGGAGTGGCAGCTTCTGGTTCTGGGATCTCAGCAGAAACTCCTTTGTTACCATCTTCCAGTCCTTGTCAGCAGATAAGAGGGAGCAGGGATGCCCACCTGCATCCTGTTTTTCACAGGACATGATGGTATAATTCCCTAATTTTCCCATACCAAGCTGGAGCTATTTAGTCACAGTCTAGATCTTCCACCAGTAAACACTCCTGAGCACTTTCTTCCAGAGGCAAGGAGCTCTGGAGGAAGGGGCTTTCCAATGTCCACAGTGTGATGTTGATTGTCATATGGTAGCACCCATCACTTGTCTCCTCAATAAATCAGAGTATTGTCACAAGAAATACCTCAGGAAGCAAGCTTTGAGCCAAAAAATAAAGAAGGGTTCTCACAACATGCTATGAAGATCATTACACTCACTGCTACAGTTGATATTTTGTATGGAATGTAATCTCCCCATTTGTGAAGTATGTACTAAACAGAAAGGGTGTGGGGAGCTGGTTGTTTTTATAGATGACAGCCAAAATAGCTATCAGTGTTTTTCTTTAGCTCCAAGGGACCAGATATTCAAAGGAGTGCTTGAGGGACTTACAGATGCATAGTTTGTGAATAGATATACAGGATGGTAATCCTGGGCAGCAGTCATAGTTGCTCTTTTTCATTTGTGAGTACTCAATGATATCTGCAGTCTTCTTTGCAAAAGTGTGGTTAAATAAACATAAATTCCATATATTTGACAAAAATGAAATTTATTATTCAATGAAAGGACTCTTCTCAAATCTCAGACTGCCTTGAAACACCACAAAACAAATGCCCTCTAAGTTGATGTTTACTTTCCATAAGACAAAGTGGCTTTCAACATTTTATAAAAATCTTAATTTTAGTATTACCTCTTAACTTTTGTCAGTAATCATTCATCTAAAGAAAGCTTAACTTAATTCTTTTAACTCTGGATGCTTAATTTATATTACCTCAGAGTAAGAAAGTAAACTTTTTGTTTATTTTTAACACTAATGCCAAGCGGTAGGCAGGCAATTTGTCAGTTTTAGGATAAAAGTATAACTAAAAACTCCTGAAAACTGCTAATGTTTTGAACAATAAAACACATTCAGACTCTTAGAGGGCACTGCTTCTAGGTTCATAATTAGCACAGGAGTAAGTGTTACACTTTAAAGCAGGACAAGTAGAACAGCACATTGTAGGTTACAGAAATACCTTGATAAAGTACCGTAAAGATTCTTGTTAAAAGCACTACTGAAAAAAACAAAAACAAAACAAACAACAACAACAAAAACCTTCAACAAAACAAACAAGATTCCTACAGCATAATTTCCTAAAGAAACTACAACATGTAGATTTTAAATGTAATGGGCAAATCAGATTGTGGCTTTAAATCCACCTGAGACTCGTTAAAGTTTTGAAGTTGAATAACTTTTTGCCTTGGCCTTTAAAAACTGAAGAGTATGAACATAGAGACCCTTGAGTACTCCAACTGAATTCTCTGGGGAAAAGATAGCTGACAGTCTTTAACAAAAAGATTAGGCAAATACTTACTCTGTATGGATTGTCAATTGGAGTCAGGATTGAATAATGGCTCTCAAAAAAGTAATTCTAAGAGACTGATCTGCCCATTTATTGCCTGAGGAAATCGTGTTTGTAACATTAAACAAGCCCTTGTGAAAAGCACAAAGACCATACTACTATTGCAGGGCAGCTGGGCTATAAGATAAAATTGATGCAAATATACAAATATGTGTCAGATTGGTAGTAATGGAGTGTTAAAATGTAGAGCATTAGGGATAGAGTAGCTGTTTCAACCTGAGAACCACCTTCCTTTATTACAGTTTCTAAATGAAATTAGAAGTTAAGGCTACGAAGTGAATAGGTACCTTGCTGCCAAAACTTGATTGTTCTTCACTCCTGCTATTTTCTTTTTTTGCTTTTAAAAGCCATGTCCAGAGGAAACCATGCAGGAAGTACCAGTGATGAAAGCTGTAGGGGTCTTCTGAGGTTATCTTAATGGACCATTCTTGTCTATTGCTATCTGCTAGTTTTTATAATAAAAGGTGAAATGTATCAAAAGTTGTGAGATGTTCTTCAGAGGAAAGTGGCTTTCAGGTCTTCCAGCTTTTAGCACAGAGAAAATTGCCCAAGCATGGTTATGAGAACACTGCTTAATTTGTGTGAAGGTGAAGTGGTGACTTCTGGGTTGCATGAGTAGAGGGGTGCCTAACAGCAGTTTTAATCAGCAGGGTTCTTCGGAATATACAGTGTGACTAATGATGGCCATCAGGGTGACAGGACTCATTATATTATTCATGTTTAATGAGCATAAGTAAATGATGGCCAGTGCTCACAGACAAGAAATATTGTTTCATGGTTACTAAGCACAGCTGAAATGTTACTTGCACACTAGCTCTGTGCATACTAGCTTTGTATTTGCCTGTGTACTCATCCCACAATGTAAAGAAGTGATGGGGGACTGCTGTTGACTGTTTGTTCATGATCTCTTTTTGTATTTTCTGAATGCCTGGTTAGGTTAAAACTGAGGTCTTCAAGGAATATGTGCTTATCAGTATAGTCAATTTGCTATTATAGTTTTGATTTTGTCTTGATGCAGTGAATTTCAAATTCTTTCAAATTATTTATGTTATTACAGAATCTAAGAGATCATGTGCCATTTCTTTCCCATGTATTCCATTTCCTAATTGTGGCCTATATAATAGGATAGAATAAAATAAAGAATGGAGAAAGTGAGAGTTTAAACCAACTCAGTTCTCAAACAGAAGCTAGGACCTCCTCAGTAAGAATAAAAATTAAATTAAATTAAAGTTGCAGCTCAAATTTGTGAGTTCAAAGATCCCTCAGTTAGTAAGTATGTTGAATGTGGAGAAGCATGGTAAGTTAAGGTAAACCTAACAAATCATGGAATCAGAAAACCTCCTTATAAGAAACTATATTTACAGTTTCTGGTTGAGTTTTGAGTTTAAAATGCTAGAAATACATCTAGTCATTTTAGACCTAAAGCAATTATCTGAACACCTGGAAACAGAACTTTCAGATCTCAAGAAAAAAATGAAAAAAAAAAATAGTAATATCAGTGGAATTATTTTGGGCGTAATTGAAATGATCTCTAGTGCACAGGATCCCTGCTTTCTAGTGCAATCTCAATAGATTAATCTACAATGAACTGAGAAGGCAGACGCATTAAGTTAGTCAACTGACATTAGTCCTCTTCTTGTTTTACATATATGTGCTAAAACTGCCAGGAGGGATGTGCTCCTGGGATCCTTTCTTACTGTTGATGCTTGTAGAAATGCTGAAAAGGGAGGAATACAAACTACTCTTTCATTATACAGTGGAGATGAGAGGCAGAGCTATCAACTTCTGGTAAAAGTACTAAGTCATTTGTCTAAGAAATAGTGGGACTGGGTTTATTATTTTCTTAACTTGAAGAGTTCAGATCCACCTTTCATTAGAGAAGAGACATCTATGACTCTAGTAACTACTCTCAGAGTACTATTGTGAAGTCAAAAAAGCCCATGAAAATACACAACTATGGTAATTAGAGGGTATGGCATGTAGCAATGATGGAACAGCTTTCTGTTTCCAATCCCAGCTCTCCTCTTTATTCCATTGACTACTAAAAAAAATATTCTCTAGGTGTTTCTGTAGTATAGAACGGGAAACTTTGAATCCAAAAATCCAGGCAACAGTAATTTTGTATTTCTACCCTGCTCCCCTTTTCTTATTTAACTGTGACCTTGAAGGTAGTGATTTATTACGTGCTCAATTGTAGCTTTTGTTGTTCTGCAATATGCTGAATGCATTTAACCTTCTATTTTCTCATAAGGAAGCAAAAAAAAAAAATTTTCTCCGCTACTAGAAAACACTTCTTTATTTACTGCATCACTTGGCATTCAGGAATTTTCTCTCTCAGGCTTGCTTTCTTGTCATTTGTTCTGAAGTTTTCTATTAAATTAAAGTCACAGAAAGTTTTACACAATTCAGAAAATGGCATGATGATATTTAGCACATTTCCACTCAGTCTTTAGGGACATTAGTATGGGAACATGAGTGTTATTATTTCTTCTTATCATCATTTCTTGACAAACCTGATCTCCTTCTATGATCTAGTGACCCGCCTGATAGATGAGAGAAAGGCTGTTGATGTGGTCTACCTAGGCTTCAGAAAGGCCTTTGACACTGTCTCCCACAGTATTCTCCTGCAGAAGTTGGGAGCCCGGGGCTTGGACAGGTACAGTCTTGGCTGGATAAGGAACTGGCTGGAAGGCTGGGCCCAGAGAGTGGTGGTGAATGGAGCTAAACCCATCTGGAGACCTGTCACAAGTGGTGTTCCTCAAGGATCAGTGCTAGGTCCTGTCCTCTTCAATATCTTTATTGATGACCTGGATGAGGGCATTGAGTGCATCCTCAGTAAGTTTGCAAATGATGCCAAGTTGGTTCAAAGTATTTATCTGTCTGGGTGTAACAAGGCCATACAGAGGGATCTGGACAGGCTGGATAGCTGGGCTGAAGCCAGTGAGATGAGTTTCAACAAGGCCAAATACCAGGTCCTGCTCTTTGACCACAACAACCCCAGGCAACGCTGCAGGCTTGGGGCGGAGTGGCTGGAAGACTATGTAGAGGGAATGGACCTGGGGGTATTGATTGATGCTTGGCTGAACATGAGCCAGCAGTGTGCCTGGGTGGCCAAGAAGTCCAATGGCATCCTGGCTTGCATCAGAAACGGTGTTTGCCAGAAGGAACAGGAAAGTGATTTTCCCCCTGTGCTCAGCTCTGGTGAGGCCGCGCCTTGGGTACTGTGTCCAGTTTTGAGCCCCTCATTGCAAGAAAGACACTGAGGCCCTGGCACCAGAAGGAACAGGAAAGTGATTTTCCCCCTGTGCTCAGCTCTGGTGAGGCCGCGCCTTGGGTACTGTGTCCAGTTTTGAGCCCCTCATTGCAAGAAAGACACTGAGGCCCTGGCACAGGTTCAAAGAAGGGCAACAAAGCTGTTGAGAGGTCTGGAGCACAGGCCTTATGAGGAGTAGCTGAAGGATCTGGGGTTATTCAGTCTGGTGAAGAGGAGGCTCAGGTGCTCTCTATAACTACCTGAAGGGAGATTGCAGTGAGCTGAGGGTTGGCCTCTTCTCACATGTAACTAATAATAGAACTAGAGGGAATGGCTTCAAGCTGCACCAGGGGAGATTTAGGCTGGACATTAGGAAATACTACTTTTCTGAAAGAGTGGTCAGGCAGTGGAATGGGCTGCCCAGGAAGGTGGCGGAGTCACTGACCCTGGATGTGTACTAGGAACGTTTGGATTTCGTGTTGAGAGACATGGCTAAGTGAGTATTATTGGTGATAGGTGGATGGGTGAACTGGATGATCTTGAAGGTTTTTCCAACTTTGGTGGTTCTGTGATTCTGTGATGCCACTGCAAATGGTTTTGTTCAACTTGCATCTCATAGAGGCAACGTTATTTCCGAGCTGCAATGACCCTGGCAGTTAAATGAATATGTAGTAAATGTAAATAATAATTAAAACCTAGTTCTTTACTCACTATCCCAGTTTCTTGGGATTTACTGGAATTTAAAAATAAAAGTATATTTTTTCTCCTAAACTCGGGTTTTGAGCTGGGCTTTATTTCCATATCCTTCTACTCCCTAGTCACTGATGTCACTGTACACTGTGACTTTCCATCTCCCACTTGTCTGCCCTTGCAATTCATTCATGCCTCCACTGTTACCCTATGTCACCCACAAAATCTTTTCCTAATGTTACAGATGAATCAATTAATTTTGTTATTTAGAAGCATACTCAAAATGTATTAATTTCTTATTTATATCTGTTGGGTTTTACACAGCATAATCATCAAATTACCCAAGCTCTTTACAGGCAAAATTGAGTCTTGCAGTGAAGTTTTTATTGTATTTCATAGTCTCGTGATTATTTCATTTGCACTATCACAGCTAGTAAATATGGGATACAAAACGCTGTTTACAGAAATTCTACGTGTTTTCTTGTTTTTTGGTTTTTTTTTGTTTGTTTGTTTTAATAATTACATTCTTTCTTTTCACTGTATATTATTATGCCACAATTCTAGTTTAGACCTTGCTTGTTTTTACCATGCCTTTATGTAATACATAAAGCTGAATTGAAAGTGCTTATGGATGATGGCCAGGATACTGTATAACTTTTCTCTTAGTGTTATTTGAACATAATTTCCCAGTAAATAATTTGAAATGTTGAAAGTGTCTTCGGACTTTTTTATTTTTAAGCAAGCTTAAGAGAATTTCCACCCAATACACTCCTTTTTAATCACTTAATGTTCATCATTTTTACACCTTTTAAGGTACATCTGTTTCACATAATGAATGCATTGAAGACAATGAAACGATCTGCAGAACTGTTAGCAATTTATTATCACTAAGCCTCTTAGTTGTACTAATGAGGTTATGCTGCTTGAAAGATTCGAAACAGTCCTGCCTAGGAGGCACAGAGCTGAAACTACTTAACTGAAATTGGAATTTGCATAGACATTTCAACCACAAACCATTTTTCACTGTAGGCTTATGTAATGCCTTTTATCATGTAGATTAGTTTACATCTGATTCAGCAAATATTTACTTTCTTTGGTTTTACTTGCTTAATGCAGGTCAGAATTAGGAGAGCTATGTTATGTTAAATTAAGATAGTCATTTTTTTCTACTGACAAGAGACTAAATATTTTTATCATTTTCATTAGAGTTTAGGAAAAGATAAGAATGGATATTCAATTTGTTAACACAGAAATGTGACAGGTCAATATATAAAATTGAAGAAGATAAAAATATGGCAAATAATGACATCTAGAGTAGAACTTATCCAAATATGCTTGTTTTTCCTCTTCTTTTTCTTTATTTTCTCTCCTTTCTTTCTTTCTTTCTTTCTTTCTTTCTTTCTTTCTTTCTTTCTTTCTTTCTTTCTTTCTTTCTTTCTTTCTTTCTTTCTTTCTTTCTTTCTTTCTTTCTTTCTTTCTTTCTTTCTTTCTTTCTTTCTTTCTTTCTTTCTTTCTTTCTTTCTTTCTTTCTTTCTTTCTTTCTTTCTTTCTTTCTTTCTTTCTTTCTTTCTTT
>JAPSGF010000113.1:862368-894729 GCA_035772895.1 Perdix hodgsoniae | reverse complement strand
CTCTTTCTTTCTTTCTTTCTTTCTTTCTTTCTTTCTTTCTTTCTTTCTTTCTTTCTTTCTTTCTTTCTTTCTTTTTTTCATTAAAAACGAGGCTGAAGCCAGAAAGTTGTGGTTCATGGCTCTATATCCAAATGGAGGACAGTGACAAGTGGTGTTCCTCAGGGGTCTGTTTTGAGATTGGTACACTTTAACGTCTTGATCAAGGACATACACAGGGAGATTGAGTGCATCCTCAGCAAGTTTACAGACACTACCAAGACAAGTGGTACAGTTAATACTCCGTAAGGAAGGAATTCCATCCAAAGGAAACTAAGTCTGAAAAGAGGAGCCACATGAACTGAATTAAGTTTGACATCTTCAAGTACAAAGTATTACACCTGGGTTGAGGCAATCCCATATATGTGTCCAGACTACAAGGAGGAGGTGATTGTACTGCTCTACTCTGGCCTAGTGAGGCCACATCTGGAATACTGCATCTAGGCCTGGGTTCCTCAGCACAGTAAATGCATTCAGCTGTTGGAGAGTGTCCAGAGGAGAGCCATGAAGATAGACAGATGGCTGGAGCACCTGTCCTATGAAGAAAGATTGAGGGAGCTGGGCTTGTTTAGCCTGGAGAAGGCTCTGGGGAAACGTTATTGTGGACTTCTTGTACTAACAGGTAGCTTATAAACCTGATGGAGATGGACTTTAACACAGGTAAACAATGACAGGAAAATAGAGAATGGTTTTAGACTTAAAAAAATAAAAAATAATAATAATAAAAAAAACTAAAGCAGTAGATTTAGATTAGATGTTAGGGGAGATAGTCTTTACTAGTGGAGGCCCCGGCACATGCTGCCCAGAGAAGTTGTGGATGCTGTATCTGTACATGTGTTCATGGCCAGGTTTGATGGTGTCCTAGGCAGCCTGATCTGGTGAGTGGCAATCATGTTCAGGACAGGGCTCTTGGAACTAGAGCATTGTTAGAAGTCCTTTCCAACGCAAGCCATTCTCAGATTGTACTATTTGCTTGTCATTCTTAATCTAATGTCACTGGCAGCTTTGGTTTCTTATTATAAATGTTTCTTATTTTGACTTGCATATGCTTTACTTTGCTGTGTAATTAGTATGGATGGTAATGGGAGACCATATTTGCACATGATTTGTATGTAGGCAGGTATTCTTGAGGGAAACAGAAAGTGTTGGAGACTACATGAATTATATCAAAATATGCCAAGAGAAAGATCTACTTCTGTTTCAATGTAGACATGTGGCTGCATAAGCAGTTTATATTATTTACTGATCTTTCAGCAGACAGACACTTGATGCATCAGTGAAATTAAGGCCTCTTCTTTTTAAACTGAACAGTCTACCAATTAAATTCAGATTAATATATTCACAGTGTGCAAGGTGCTGACATGCAATTTACTAATATTAGTCACTGATCAGTTTTCATGTTAACATCTTAATGCCATTTCCTATTGTTGCAAACATAGTAATTCAAGTTCAGCTACATGGATGTGGAGGATTTTGCTCTTACTCCTGACTGATGTAGAGTACTACAACAGCTTTCAGACAGAGGAGGCATGGATAGAGATGTACACTGCCACATTTGCCTCCCTGGGAACAGGCACATGCCTCCTCTTGGCAAAAATTTTCTAGATCGTCTTTTTTGTTTGCTTTGTTTTATTTTAAACATAATTTGTTTTAATTTGTAAAACCAGGAATGAAAATATAGTCTTCAGGAGCTCCATGTAAGTGTGCTATTTTCAAAACAACATGGGTATTAGTATACCTAAGTACTGTACTTACATGTGTTTTTAATATTATTTAATTCATATTCATTTTTTAGCACAAATGTGATGTTGTAAGTTAATACTACCTATTAAAGAACAGAACAACAAAATATATTTATCTAGTTTTATATTCCGAGGTTTTCTGTGATTTTATTACTAAGAGTTCAATATTTTTCTAGTGTTGTTACATTAGTATCGGATTCTTCCAGCTTGTCCTGCTTTTTTAAGGAGAAGAAATTATGAAGTACTCTCTAAATATGAAAGTCTTTACTAAGTAATATTGAAAAACATTGAGTAGTTAAGTCACAAGGATTCTAACAGTCTTGTAGTGGAACGATAAAGCTAGAGAACTAATGTATTAGGTTGTTATAGCAACTGAATATTTAGACTTAAATTTATATAAGCAGAACTTCAAGGATTATCCCAGTCAAATACAGTAAATATATTTGCAAACAAATTAAGTATTTTCATCCAGATATTCTAACTCCAGCAATCATCTTTTATGTTTAATGTAGAATTAACTGATGTTTTGAATTCCCAATGACTTTATCGTTAATTTGGCTTTGTACAATTTTATTGTATTATTTTGACATCTGACAACTTCCACATCCATTCATCTTGTTGCCCAATCTGATTTTGGGTAGAGCTTGGGCTTTGTTTGTTCGTTTATTTTGGTTGTTTATTTGCTGTTGCTGTTGTTGTTACTGATGTATGCTCTTTTTTACCTATTTCAGCTGTTGCTTTAAACTGTTATTTCTCTGTTAGCCTTTTTCATGCCTTGTGATCAATTTATGGCAATGTACATGAACTGAAGACCTAGCTTACTGCAGTGACATTACACAGTGCTGGTGGAACTTAAATGAAATCTGTCTTTATAAGATGATTTCTGGTATTTATTTGGTTTCTGTTCGAATGCTTAAATCAATTGACAGCTTTCTCTTCTCCAGTGCCACCGCATAGTTGAGCAAATGCTGAATATACTTAGCATGCAAAGAATATTATTTGTAGCTAGAATAAATCACATAAAATATTATGTACTTTTCTATATTTAATTTGTTTAATATTATATCCTTAACTGAGTTTCTTACTTTCAGTATCACATTTAATAAGAAAAAATATTTCAAATTTATTAAATCACTAGACCCTGAGAAAAGAAGTATTTGGGTGAATTAATTACTTTCTAAAATGAATTGTCTAGCAATTAGCTAACTCTTGTACTTATGCCTCTGTGCTTTTCTAAATGGTGATTGGCTTTTTTGGTGTGTGTCTGGCATAAAAGGGACAAAATATGATCACGTGTGAGCATTCATTTTTGCTACTATATTGCAGATCTCATTATTTCATTCAGTTTTGCATTTTCAGCTTTAGTAATGTTTCTGTTTCTCAATAAAGAATATTTTCCTCACTTATAGAAGTAAAGAACCACACAGGAAAAATCACTTTTTTTTTTCATGCATATTAGGTCATGCGATAAACAGAGTCATTAAATAAAATCCTTCAGGGCAAAATATACTTGCCCGGATTTTTATTTATTTATTTATTTTAAATTTTTCTTTGCAATAAGAAGGAAAAATTATTCAGTCTAACTTGCAGAGATGCAGAAATATGACTGTCGATTAAAATTATTTGCGATTATATAAGAAAAGAGAAACAACTCACCAAAAGCAACTAGACAAAAAGCCACTGTTGAATAAATTGCTAGCACTCCAAGCTACGTCAAAATCTCTATAAATGCATAATGTCCTGTTTCAGTCCACTTAAGACTGAAACAAACAGACGTAATTCCTATGAGTAGGTTTACTTATCCAATAAAACAACCTTCAGGAATAGTCTTTTGACAAATTAATTTTAAAAGTAGCATAAACTACAAGCATGAAACAATAGGGATATTGCTAATAGGGTGTGATATGTTTTACAATAACTTTATCTGAAGCAGTCTCAAACTGATTTTGATTTAATAGTCATGAAATTTTTGGCATAAGATACATGAAGGCATTTTCATTATTATGAAATGAATTATATAGACTTTCAGTAACACTGGTTATAGCTTTCAGCATGTGGCCCAAATAAAATGAAGAACAATGATTAAACTATTTCTTAGTACCCATTTTTTTTGAGAAATCTCAGAAGAAAACTACATCTATTTCCGTGTGGTAAAAGTTCAGAAATTTGTGAACAAGATTTTATGTAAAGTTGGAGTTAGATACCTGCACTATGTTATCATTAAGTAAGTGAATCACTAAATGATAGTGATACATCATGTTTATAGATGTTTGTTTCATTTCTAAATATTATATCCTTACTCCAGCCTTTTTGGATATATAATCTATTAATAATAAGTACATTAGGCAAAATCAATGAAACATATAATCTGATATCCACAATAGTGTTAGATGTTCATACGAAATAGAAGGAAAAATCATAATAAATGACTGTGAAATATGTAGTTCATCCAAGTAGATTCTTCATAATCCTGACACTTAGTAGCATTACTCTAAATAATGTAAATTTATACTCCTCAAAATTTGTCACATTCCATGTTAAATTACTATTTATAAATCTCTTAGAAAAGAACTTTTTCGTTTTTAACAAGCACTGGTATCTTTCCAATGTGTCTTCAGTTTGAAAGTCTGAGTTTAGGAAAATCAGAATTTAAGTACAATTTTAGTTGATTACCAAACTGATTGAAATAATAAATATTGACAGATTCACTTTTGATCATTATTTATTGCAATTTCTGTACAAAAACTTCTGGGTATTGGGATGATTACCGACTGTAATCTGCACCTAGATGTGTAAGATTTGGATTTGAATAACATGGGCTACATACATTTAAATGCAATATACAGTGTAAAAGCAATTGTTTCTATTTTTATTTATTTATTTATTTATTTAATATATAAAATTGATTTGTATGATACTGGAATGAAGACACTCATTTTAGTGAACGCTGATAATTTTTTAACAATAGTTTCCTGTCTCCCTACTCACTTCAAGCAGATTACAGGCATGTTCTAACAAATCAAAAGCTTATTTCTGTCGGTAGCAATATGCTTCTCCTAAAGAAGTCTCATTTTATATGGTATTAAACTATAAATGCTTAGAGATTGCTTTGAGTAGTCAAATCAATAGCTGTCAAATTAGTTTATAAAAAAAATAATTCATCTTCAGCCTTGATACTCTATTCTTTTGAATGCTAAAAAGTAATGTATTCAACTCTTTGTAAACACAGACACTGAAAATAACAGTAATTTTACTAAAATATCTCTAGTTAAAACTCCTATTAATTCCAACAAACTGTCTGTGCTGTCTGTATAACTGCAGCAATTGGTTGTAATCATTGAGCTAGACTTCTTTGTGGAGTTCTAGTGGGACGAAATAACAGTCTGGACCAAAACTAATGGAAGATTCATAACTTAAGAACATGAAACGTGACTGAAAGCATATTCAGAAACAATTTTCCAATACTGATTTCTGTGTCGGAGATCTCTAATTACCTCTAATATTTACTATCTCCAAATTAGACTATACAAACATATTTTTCTAAACTACCATCATTATCTAAGGCCTAAGTCAGTGGCAATCCCTCCAAATTTGTCCAACAGAGTTCCTTTTTTTTTTCTTTTTTTTTTTTTTTTTTTTTTTTTTTTTTTTTTTTTTTTTTTTTTTTTTTTTTTTTTTTTCTTTTTTTCTTTTTTTCTTTTCTTTTTTGTTTTTTGTTTTTTCCCAATTTACTTTTTTACCTGCAGGAAGAATTTCTTCAGGTAATGACAAAACTTGTACATGACAAGGCCTGAAGCAACATTAGTTCCATATCATAGAATCATAGAATCCCAAGGTTGGAAAGGACTTAGGAGATTATCTAGTCCAACCATCCTCCCATCACCCTTGCTACAAGTTATTAAACCGTATCTTGCAGCTCCTCATCCAGACGCCTCTTGAACACTGCCAGGGACAGCAACTTCACCACATCCCTGGGCAGGCCATTCCAGAGCCTGACCACTGTATGAGAGAAAAAGTTCTTCCTTATGTCTAACATAAACCTCCTCTGGTACAACTTGCGGTCATGTCCTCAGGTCCTGTTTGTTGCCTGGGAGAAGAGGCCAAGCCCCTCCTCAACACAGCCTCCCTTCAGGAAGTTGTAGAGTGCAATGAGATCTCCTCTGAGTATATCACATGAAAAAGAGGAAAAAAACATACCATCACTGGATTTTCCTATAATATGACAAAGATTTTTTTTTGCTTTGAGTAGCTGTAGATCTGTCCTTCCTTCAGAATTCCAGTACTGAACTTTAGTACCTAGTCTATTCACTGTAAACACTGAACATGACTCTGCTATAGCAAATTAGAAAAAGTAGTGTTTTGCTACTGTAATGTTACTGAAGCAGCATTTAGTTTAGTAATATTTAATAATTTAGTATTATTAGCTTTATTATTTAATTATATTGCATTCCAATTACTTATTTGCTTAATTTTTCATTTTCCAGTTGTTACTGGGGAGCCAAAAAAGAACTATGATCTCTATGGAAGACAGAAGCCTGTGTGCAATAGCAGGACCTTGTTCCGATGCAATTTGAATAAGAACTGTCATTTATTTTTATCACTTTTTTGCTCGTCATTACTGGTAAATGCATACATCTCCAGATGTGCAAAGATACAGTTCTGAAGAACTGATTTCAAAGGAGAAGCCTTTGCAAATCTCAGAGTTGATCCCAAATTACAATTCTTGCTGCTGTCATTGTAGAATCTCTAAGGCCAGTATAACTGATCTTACTAGGTAATTACTAGTATGTAGTTTGTAATTACCTAATTATCATGAGGCTTTTAGTGTAGCCATTCAAATATTAGAGGGAAGACTTTGTGAAAGTTGGTAGATACTGTCAATTGCTGTCAGTAACTCACCCTAATAGCCAATCTGAATCAGAATATTTTGGGGATTTTATATTTCAGCTTAAATCTCTTAAAAGGGCCAGTCACTATTGTAATCAAGAGATAAGAAATATTTACTGACTGTGCATAAAACACTGACTGAGTGGATTACATTCATGCCCTAGGCTTCTGGCCAAAAACAGATGTAACAGCTGGTGTTGTTTGGTCTGTCTGCAAATTGGCTATAACATTCTAACTTCATTCCCCTCAAAGGCCTATAGGTGAATTGCCGCAGCCTATAAAGCCAAGTGCAATGTCTTAGAGGAAAAAAAGAAAAAAAAAAAGACCAAAAAAGAAAAGGTAAAGATTTTATTCAAAATTTTATAATCTTTATTTAAAATAACACAGTATTTCAGTATTTTGAAGTCGTCCAGGAATGCATAATGTAAGCAACATGACTAACATATTTGAGAAAAATAAGAACAGGATGTTATGTAGTATAATCTTCAAGAAAAAAATATATTTTATTTCTGTTGAAATTCATTGTTTCTACACAGTACTGTATGTTAGTGAAAGTAATTAACAAAAAATTAGCAGTATTTCAAGAGATTTCTGCCCATCTTCCTCTTGAGTGGATTTCTGCTTCAGAAATGGTAAATAGGTAAATAACAAAATATTAGGTAAATAACAAAAACTGAACTTGCAGTGTTCTGTACTTCTATTTGTCTAATGAGACAAGGGAAAACATAATTAGTAGCCTTTGACTTGCAATAAATCATAATCAATATTTGTATGTATTTTAATTGCAGCAATATCTACAGAAACAAATCATGTAGGGCTGAAGTTGCTATATTTTGTGGGCCAATGCCAGAAAATATATGTACATATATATATATATATATGTATACATATATATGTATATATATGTAAATATATATATATATGCATATATACAGATATAGATGTATATACAGTTCTGCATACTGTGTTCCTATTTATTTCATTTTTGTAAAAGCTGCTTGAATGTTTGGTAGTTAATAATTTTTTTGTTAGCCAGACAAAAACCTCTTTTCTTTCTGTGACTGCCTTGATTCAATATCTGATATATTTGTTGATGGATTGCCAGATTAAAACATACATTACTTAGGAATTTCTTTGTAAACATGTACTTCTTTTATACATTACATCAAATATATACGATAACAGTACGTGTACATTTTCTTGGTTGCTAATAGCATTATTTACTTAAATCAGAGATGAGAATGGGTGAAATATTTCTCCATTTGGAACTGAACAGAATTTGAACACCATTCCTGAATCTGATTGTCCCACATGCTGCTCAACCAGTTGCAAGCATTTTCTAGAAATAAATTTGAGAGTGTATTTCCTGCTATACGTATCTTTACATGATAGTTAACTTCGTTTTTTTCTTTTACCTACTGTTGGATTCCTTATTTATTATATTTATATATTTATTATAAATATATATTATCATATTCCTTATAAATCCCCAGTTATTAGTGCATTTCTATTCTTTCTCTTCTGTTTTAAAAAGATACATAAGTGGTTAAAGTTGTGCATGTCTCAATACACCTCAATGTACTCAAACAGTTTCTACATATCACTGATGTTGATTTTAACTAGTATTTTACAGAGGAGTTAAATGTATTTGAATCTAAGCTGAAACTGGATTTTGAATTGGCTTGACTTTTGTGATTGATAATTAAAGTTTTTTTCTGTATCAATTTTTACTATGGCAAATCTCAACTTTTCTTCTAATGATTTGAATACCTTCTTTCAACAAAGTCAGTACTTGAAACAACGCAACAAGCAAGTAGGGAATATATATATCACAAGGAAATAGAAAAACACATCTGCTAAACTGAAGCATGTAATATCAAGAAAAGAAGAGATAGAAGGAGAAAAGAAGGAAAAAAGAAGACAATTACTTCTCTGACAATCTGATCCCCTTCAAAAAAAAAAAACCCAAAAAACGATGACTAGTAGTTTCAGTTTCTTGCAATAGAACACACTTGAAATGAAAGATAAACATCTTGAGTAAGTGTCAGTTATATGGTGGTATATTTGCTTTCTATATCAGCTTATCATCTAGAAGCTGTGATATATAGAAACAAACATATTTATAGTTGATTTAAAATATCTTTAGGCTAATCTTAGAGATAGTTTCCCATTACATACTTTTTATTACCTGGAATTATAAGCAGGCAAAAGAGAGTGAAAGCAAGGGAAATAGTAGTACTTTTATTTTACCAATACAAAGACGAGATAAAGAAGTTTCTCTGAAATCTAACTCCAGTCAACATAGTCTTAAGACTGTGAAAGGATTTTTCATCTTCCTGGAACTGATACACTTTAATCTCTGTCTCAAAACAGTACGTTCAGATTAGCTTTGGGAGCCCCTAGATCCTGTCCAACTCTTTGGTTCCCACAGGGTATATCTTCATATGGTGCAAAGTTCTCATACAAGGATCTGGCTAGGAAACCACAATAGTGTACATGTTGTTAATCCTACCTTTTCCATATAATTCACAGTTTGAAATTAATAAAAGAGCTTTTCTCTGTGAGGTTAGGAAAAAGCAAATTGCTGCAGATTGTGATCCATAAATGCAAAGATCTAAAGTAGGTGTAAATAATTAAAAAAAAAATTATGTGCAGGGTTGAAAATCAGACCCTATCATCTTTCAGTGCTTCTTTTAACTACTGCATTTCAGATGCATGCACATACTTCCTTAGTGTACTATAATCCTTATCATCTTGCACCCCCATTGCACCATTCATTCTTCTGACAGAGTGACATATAGTCTATGCAAGGGTAAAGAAAGTAATTAAAACCTCTTCTGGGCCGTGGATTGTATGCAGTTTGTGCTTTTGGGTGTCTTTTTGTAGTCTTACGGACTATATAACTTTTATGTACCTATATCATCTGTAGGACCTTTTCAAGTCTTCAGGAGCCTTCTTCCAATTGAAAGTAAATTTTTTAAAGGGGATAAAAAGTGTTAAGAAGTGTACATGTTTGAAAAGCTGATTTTATTGCTTTTCAAGTGGTATTGTCCACTATATTATCACATTCATCACCTTTCTTTAAAGAATTTCTCAAGCTCGTTCTTTCCAAAGAGTGTTATTGTTTCCTTGTTCCATTCTCTGCCCTTGAAGAATAGATTGCATTCATAGAGTACAGGTTCTTGTGTACTGTATTTTTTTCAACTTTTAATAGAATTCTTAATATAATTTTAATTATGTTGATCATGATTTGCTGGGAAGCAGAGCTTATTAGGAAGCCATTACACAGTACACTGAGTGGACAGGAAAATCTTTCTTTCATGCATGAAAAAGTAAATTCGAAGTTAATAAGTAACTATGGCCTCCATGGTAAAAAGCCAAGTCTACTCAACTTCTGAAAATATTAAACATGTATTTTAGAAATGAAAGTCTTATCTTATTTTGAATGAAAGTCTATCTTATTTGAATTAAGAAATAAGGAACTTTTTGAAGATGATAATAAGGGTGTGTTTTTTTTTTGTACTTTTTTTAAAGAGAAGGTTTGCTGTTGAGCATATTCCTCATAAAACCTGCCCAGCTTAATAGATTGTACTCACCAGTCATTGTACCTATCTTTTGGTGAACCCCATTCTTTTGGTCTCAGCTGTCAGTACATTAAAGTTAGATTTCGGAAATTTGGCTTTTATTTATGAATCATAGAAAGTTGAAAAAGATCAGTATCTAATGTAGATTAAAACCAGAAAAATCTGTGTGAAATGCTTTTAGGAATGCCATAATTATACTGTTTGCATAAGTGTTTGCTTCATGAGTTATCCAGATAAGAATTCCTGAAGTCTGAAAGAAGGAAACAATTTGTAGACAATTTAAATCTAGTATACTAAATTCTCACACATCTGTGTGGGAATACTAAGGTTGTCTCAGTTTTAAAATTTGGAATTAAAAAGATAAACATGAATGAATTTCTAATTTCTTTAAAGACAAAATAGCATGATAAGTGTGAAGCCATTTAGTACAAAGTCTTTTGATTTGAACGTAGTCAATCAAATAATGCGGCATGACTGAAAATTGTAATCCATAATTTAGTTTTAAGATGTATAGTAATTGTGTGCAAATTTTAATTAGTTGTTCTTAAATTGTAATCTATACTCTTTCAGGTAATAAACTCAGGTAATTGGCAATATGTAGAAATTGAGGCTGTACCAGGGGAAAAAAAAAAAAAATGAAAGCACAATTAACAGAAAGTAAAATATATTAGATACTAGGCTTCTTGCAAGCTTTCTCCCATCCGTTTATGTGTCAGGTGAGGAAATAACCTGCTGGACTGGACTGCAGGATAGCTTGAGAAACCATCCATACATGAGCTGAATTCTGCTCTTATAAGTTCACCCAGCTGTGGGCCTGGCAAAGAGGAGGCTTCTGCAAGCTTCAGGCAGCCAGCCAAAAAAACTGTCTGAGATCTCCATCTCCTGTGGGAATATTGGTTGGGATCTGGTGAGCAAGAACAGAGAGGGTCTGGCCTGGCAACAGGCATGGTGATCAACACTGGAAAGGGACCACTGCTTTGCACAGAAGATTTGATATGGTACTTGATAGACACATGTATCTGAGTGCTTAATTTCATTAGGTTTTATTTTTCTGGTAGAAAATGAAGGTGAAATTCTTTCTGATGGCTCTGATGCAAAAAATTATGATCTATTATGTTAGTATTTTCCACATTTTACTACTGTTTGTCTGATTGGAAGGTTAGCAGCTTGCATGGGTTCATTACTAGATGCTTTGAATTCAGAAATTATTGTACAGCAACTAATCTCCATAATCTTAATTCAATGATTGATTGAATTTCCCAATTGCAACCATTTCCCATAGATAAATAGGACTTTATCCCCAGAAACATTGCTGCCAAGAACAATTATTGCCTTTTTTTGGTGCCACATATTAACAATGTTAGAAGGAATATTGAGAATTATTATTCTGCCATAATTATGCATAATCTTGTAAACCACTTCTGTTGTTAGTCCCCTAATTTCACTACATAGTTTGCATCTAAATACATACATATATATTTAATTTCAATTAAACACTTGAAATCATACCTTGTGCAGTATTCACTGGTGTTCTGACAGCTTGAATTTATAGAAAACTTTTTTTTTTTCCCTGATCTATGTAGATTATGTGAATTCCAATTTTTTTTTCAGCTAGTAAATACTTTGTATTGTTTTATTTATTCATTTCAGTGTATACGAGAATGATACAAAAATTAAACATCAACACAAAAATTCTGCAGCCTTTTATATCAATTATAAATATTTTAATTTGATGCTTGTTCTTAGCAGCCATGATTCTGGCTTTTGTTCTAGCAAAGTAGAAAAATTTTCACACTAATTAATAAATCCTAGAAATCTAGGAATTTTTTCTTCATACTTTTTAAGTTATGGAAATGGAATCTTCAGAAATTAAAATCTCTGAAATACTCTCCAAGTCTGGATTGCAAATTAAGGACTTTTAAAATGAAAATTTACAGTTTACTTTCATAACAAATAGAATTGTTCTGAGAATAACAAAATGAAATTTGAAGTTTCAGGTGAAAATCAGTATGTCTCAGATTTACAGTAGAATTGTGATTTGCAAAATTTTAAAAGCTCACTATGAATATTACATAGTATTATTTATCGTAAGTGGTAATGTGGGCTTTTTAGGCTATCACAGAGGTTAAAATTTGAAACTTGGGGTACAGTTTGCAAATAATACTTCAACTATGTGAGATGGTATTATCTAAGGTCTCCCCAAAATTCTGAGGTGAGAATTGCCCTGGGAATCAGAGTCCAGTTGACTTCATGAAAACTGCTATAGATGTCCATCTGCACTGACAACTCTTGTTTCCCAAATCTGTGAGGAGTAATAGACAAGTCTCATAGGTAGTTTATTTCACACTAATCTAGATGTCTGACATGGTAAATTATGAAGTGAAAACATTAATTTATCTGAAATAATCGTGGAGTGAAGGACAGGCATGGTGTTTCAGATAGAACCAATGTAAAATCAATTCCATCAATAAACTTAAATGTATAAGCAATAGTCAAGTCATGAGAATTTAAAAAAAAGGCGCTTTTCTCTTCACCCACAATACTTTGGACAACAGAGCAGAAAATAACAGAAACCAGAAACTTATAAAGCAATTTCTTGTTGTTGATTTAATTTTATTAAGATTACAAACTGAACATGCTGAAGAATAGATACACAGTATAACATCTATTGTGATATGTAAGAATATGAACTTAGTATAACAGTTATTAAAGTTAATCAGACAGTCAAAAAATCATGTTAGTCTATGAAAAATGCACAGTTCTTACTATCAGCAAAAATGTGAAGCAAAATAGTGTAGACTTTATTACATTCCCCAGCTTGCTTCTCTGATCACACACCATACACACAAAAATGATTTGGAAATAAATGCTTTGTCGATTGAGGTGTTTCCTTTTGTTTACCCAAGTAAAATCACCCGAATCATGAGGGATATCCTGGTGAAAATCAATAGCCTCCCTGAGATTTAGTAAAGGGAAATTATTTTAAAGATAACCAATAAATTCACATGAATACATTTGCTGGGTCTTTGGAATATTCATTAGTATGCTAAAGGACAATTCAAAAAATTATCTAAAAATATTCCGATTAATGAAGATCTCAAGAGTCATACACAATCCTTCAGGTTAAAGAAAAAACTTGGCCATACCTTCAAAACCAGTGGCAGCATTTTAAAAGTAATAGTTTTATTTTGTTTGTTTGTTTTGTTTTGTTTGTTTGTTTGTTTTTACTAAGCAGCTGTACTGGATACTTGTATAAGTGATCACAGATAAAGGAGAAACAGAAAAAAAAAATCAACTGAATTAATAGATATAATAGTTATAATATTTCTAAAAAGCAACCTTCCCAACAGTTCTATGTACACCTCTCTCTCTTTCTGCTATAACATAACTGTGTCATAACTCTTTCCTCTTTTCTCCTTCTCTTTTCAACATTTTTTATTGTGTTGGTACCAATTACCTTTTATTTCAGATAACATTTTATTAGTAAATTATTTGCTAAACTCTGATAAATTCTTCTCCAGAACTGTTGCTGCACCTCTAATTTAGGCAGGAGGAAAGTCAGGTTTGACAAAAAGGATGTTTCTATTTTTTCATATGAGAATCGTCCTATAGTGAATGCTTTTATTATTTATTTATATCTATTAAACTTCAGAAATATTGCTTCTAAATTGTACTTACAAATTAGGTAATACTGGAACTGCAGCAGGCAGAAGGTTCTTTTAAAATCATTGAAGGGGAGAGTCTATTACTCATCAAAAATGAGTTTTAAAGTCTACTAGCTGTGAATTGTCATGCTGTTCATGATCAGTTTAAATCCCCAGGAGGTTTGTCTCAGGTGAAGTCTTAGAACGTGGGTTTCAGAGTTACAGGCCCCTGCCTCCTTCCTTCTCTTGGTTTCAGCTATTCCACCTAAAAGTGGCAGTAATTAGAGATGCAGAAGCATAACACTGTCTATCTTTTTAGAAAAATATCTAGTTTTAATTTACGTGTATTGTCTCACATCCTTAGAAACCACAAGTGTCTTTAGCTTTCATCTCTAATACTTTCCTGCCCTTCTTTCTGTAGTTAAGTCTCTCTTCTTCTTCTGAGGCCACAGGAGAGCTGTGGGTTCCTGGAAGAAAAGGAGAAAGAAAGTGCTATAGTTACCAGCACAAATACTTACGCTAGTTACGTAGTTGCTACCTACATTTGATTATTAAAATCAGGGTGAATGCTTTAAATTGGAGGAGGAAAACTCTTTTTAAAACTCTTCTAGCTGCTATCTAGAAGCATAAGCTCTTTTTTCCCCAGACAAATGAAGTAGGTTGATGCCAAGGATAAAGGCAGCTAATCATTCTCTGGTCTGTGTAAGCAGATTTTAGTTCCCTTCAGTGCTTGGGCAGAGTTGAAACTCAGGAGCTCAGAAATGCTCCTTTCCATAGAAATTCGCAAATGAAGCAAAGCAGAACTACAAAAATTTGTGTAATGTCCTGTTTTTAATGGTAGTTTTACAAGGACTTACAGATAATAATCTGTAAATCTCTCAACTTCTTTTTTCCTTAGCTGTATGCAGTTTTGCTTTGTTGCTTTTGAGCAAATTGTAGTTGGGGAGTTTGTTACAGTGGGCTTGACGAAATAAGGGGCCATAATTGCCAGCAACCCATGATCACACGATGACAAAGAAAAACACTGAACTAAGTGAGAAAGCATCACCTGATTGATTCAGGTAAAGCTGCAGTCCTGCTACTGTATGAGGCGCTGATTCTAGATTACATGACCTGATTGTAGAACATTTTGATATATAGCTTTGAAAAAAAATATATTTAAAAAATTGGGAAAGTGAAAGTATTTTCTGGAGGAAAAGAAGACTCACTTTTTTTTTGTTTGGTTGTTTTTTTTTGTTTGTTCTCCCTCCCATCCCTTTTTTTTCCCCTTGTATGGTAAGAAAAATATAATTAATTTTTTGTACATTTGCAGATCAGTTGGTTCTTCCCTTATATTTCCCCAGTAAAGTTCATAAATTGTTGTAGACAAAACAAACAACTCCTTCCAATTGGCACTTTCTTCCTTGGGAATAAGCAGTTCCAACATGAAGAAAAATACAAAGGATGACAACAGTCATTTTAATTCTGTTTTTATACAGTGCTTGTTAAACTTAATAAAAAAATGTAGAAGGATAAGAATACTAGACATAACCTACATTTTCTTTTACAATTTGATCCTTTGCTATTTAAGGAACTTTTGTAGAGTATATGTAACTTGTCCTTTAAGAATGTTACACGGCTTGTGCATATTCTACTCCATATTCTTTTCTATTCTAAGACAATCTCTTTTCAAAGGATATCTAAAATGAAGATATATCTTACACATTGAAGCTGCCTGCTGCTGTTTTTCTCATTGGACATAGCATTGTAACCCACAGTAATGTTTCCATGTTATTTTAGAAAATACCTGATCATTACTTCAGAAGATGAAGATTGGACTCCAGTACTGCCAAACATTTTTTGCATTGCCACATATGTTTTGAAACAGTTCCCTAGTGCATCAAGTATGTGGGGAAACAACAGCTTTTTTAAATACACACACACAAAAAAAAAAAAAAAAAAAAAAAAAAAAATCAGGAGAGCTAGCACATAAATTCAAGTAAGTGACATTTAGGAAGTGTCCCAAAAGTCACAAGTTATTTGCATAATATGATCATCTCAAAAATGAGATGAGAGTTTCTGTTCAGCAACAGCCCACGTCTTGAAAAGACAGGGAAAGTGAATATGGGCATAGCAAAATTGCCAGACATTAAGGAGCGTACCCCATGCATTCATCTACATCAGTGTTCTTTCTTTCATGCATAGTTTTCTCAAAGGTATCTTATAAATAACTGGTTAAAATAGGAAATTACTGAAGGCCCATTAAGGATGCATTTTCCAAAAGCTTTGTTTGGCCTACTGTAACAATTGAAAGTCTTTTTTTTTGTATGTGAGGGAGAGTATGTCAGAAGTTCAGCAAGTCAGATGACAACTGACAGCTTTACTGCTGCTCTGCCTACAGAAAAGAAGGTGACAGACTCCTTAGAGGGGTCTGTTGTGATAGAAGAAGGGAAAATGGTTTCAAGTTTAAAGAGGGTTAATTTAGGTTGGATATAAGAAAAGAGTCTTTTACAGTGAGGGTCTTGAAGCACTGGAACAGATTGCCCAGATGTGTGATTGAAGCCCCATCCCTGGCAACTTTCAAGGCCAGGCTGGATGAGACCCTGGACAGCCTGAACTGGCTGTGATATCCCTGTTCATTGCAAGGGAGTTGGACTAGGTGGCTTTTAAATGTCCCTTCCAACTCTATGGATTCTGTGATTCTACGATTCTGTGATTCTATGATTCTGTGATAATGGTCATTCTCATAATTAATGGTTGTGAAGTGCTTATCTAATAAATATTTATTTGTAAATTATTGTTTCTAACATAGGTATGTACTTGCTAATGTGGGAATAGTTGTAATTACATAAAAACATAAAAGCAGCATAGTTAATATATCTAACAAGAAAAACAAACCTCATTTGAGGATAAAGTTGGTGCAAAACTGTATACAGGCAGCAGAAGTAACTGAAATGCTTTAAGTCTTGAATTATCTCAATTTCATTACAATACAGGATAAGTCTAATTTACAAATAAAGAAAAAGATAAGGAAAAAAAAAAAAAGAGAAAAAGAATCTTGATTCTTCCCATAAAATGGTAAAAAGTATATAGCCAGCCAGATACACTTCGCATTTTCAAGAAAAGGCAAAAGAACAGACTCGTTAATAGAAAATTTACAAGGCTTTTGACATGTTTTTTCTCAGAGCTTTATTATTTCTTGCCACATGGTTTATTAGAAGTGCAAGTATTTCCTCTTCAGAGGAATACATACTTTGTGTGACAGAGATGATAATTTAGCAATGTCCTGAGTGGCAAAGTATATCAGAAAGCAAATCACCACAGTTTAGTTAAAAACTTAAAAGCCAGACCTTTCAGAATCCCTTCCAGCTTCTCAGGCTTGTGTGCAGGATGTTGCACATAGACAATGACTGTCTTTGGAGGAATAAATACAAAAAGTACAAGCTGCTTTCTTTTCTGCTCTATCATGCCCAAGTACATTTAGAATTAACATGTAATAGATACCCTGTGTCTGAGGAATCAGGCAGGTATAAAAGATGCCTAGAGTTAATGAGAAAAAACTGACTGAAACATTTGTTTCTACGGAACGTCAGAACAGTGGCAGTTAAAACAAATCCTATAACATTTCATTTCTCTGTTAGAGACATTTTCTCTACTTTGTGCAGGAAATACTTATAACAAATGATTGAAACTCAGCCTAGAAATTCAAAACTGGTTTAAATGAACTTAATTGCTTACTAAGATAGAGATTCATCATTCAGTAATTTAACTTGCTTAGACATTGTGGATGCAGATGAAAAGAACTTGGAAATCAACTGATCTCTTAACATCATTTGACAAATAGTTATTTCAGTTCAAGTTGTAAGAGTTTTTGAAGGAATTTTCTTTAGAAACAGTGGTGAGCTTTAATTTTTTCCACTTTTCTTGCTTAACACAAGATAAAATAAAAAATAATGTTATTTAAATGATTTCTGTTTATAAACTTTAATATGGCAATAATCATATCTAATATGCTGGAGGACATCAAAATGCAGAATAAAAACTTATCTGTTAAGATGTAAAAAAACAGGACATTACTAACCCGGCTGTATATGTTCTTTCAGAATTTTAAATGTGAAAACTTTGTTATGTCTAGTAGAAATGTCTAGTATTTCAAAATCATCTTTGTATTTTTTATTACAATTCTGTTATGCTCAGAGAGACTTGTGCTCACAGAAAATGACTTCTGCTGGTATATACTGCCACATCAAGCTTTGAATGAATGCTGGGTTTTAACTTACAGTGGGCCTCAACAGATATTCCAAATATCTTCCATGAAATACTTCAAACTCTTGACTCACAATTAATATGTTAGCACTCTGGAGTGTCCAGCACTTTTCTAGCAGACTTTTTATTCTCATACAAATTTCTAATTCTTAAATGGCTTTTAATAGGAATATATCACTTAGAACATGCTTGTCCTTGAGAACATTCAATTATTTACATTGAAAACATTATTGTGGCAAAATTCCATAGGTATCCAAACTGTTCTTTGAATTGTTTCTTTTTCTTACTGATGAAAAGCTCAGTTAGCAATTCAGACACAATTTACAAACAGTTATATCAGCAGTAGGGTCTCTTAAGTTTAGAATTCTGAGAAAAGTAAGGACATAAAGCACACTGAAAATATATTATTTACTATTTTTTACATGAAAACATTTGAATTTTCTTATTTAAAGTTAATTCAGGGAGTAAGAGCAGATGCTTCTTTGTTGCAGTCTAAACCATACCATAGGTTGGACTGCAGATCTGCCATTTTCATCTTAGCTTTTATGTATAAAAGCTTGGAAGTGTTGAAAGCAATTAAATTGCCACGGATAAATTGAAATTTAATATAGCTACTTGCCCCCCGTCCTTTTTTTTTTGGAGGGGGGTGGGTGGGGGGGGGGAAGAGGGGGGTTGAAGAGTATAAAATTTCTGTAGTACTGTTAGTCTGAATGAAGAAAGAATTAAATGAATGCTGAGATTATCCTCTTGCCCAGAATTCTAAAACATCTGTCATTAAAAAAGAAACAGGAAAGGGAAAAGAAAAAAAAGATAAATTATTCTATGTCACTGTACGAGTGTATTCAAGATACAGTTGCCTTTGAAAATATTAAACGTAGATGAATCAAAAGACTAAATTGTAAATATCATATGAATAATCACATCAAATAATTTTATTTAATGAAATTAAAAACTGAAATTGACATAGTTAAGGTTTGTATGAAGTTTAAGAGAGGGAGAAATCCCTTTGAAACAGATCTGCATATTTACTGCTAAACTGAAAGCAATTAATTAATAAATATTTGATCAGTTGCTTTTATCAAGTAATTAGGAAAAAATATCTTGCATACTAAAAAAAACCCAGACAGATCTGTGATCTTGCTTAAGTATCCATCAATATTTTTATCCACAGACTTGCAAACAATGATTCAAAGTTACAACCTTGGAAATTACAGCAATTTCAGATGGTTACTACAGGGATTTATAGCAAACTGAATAAAATATTTATAATATTAATTTTATTCTGATATCAAAAGTATCATGAACATATGACGTAGCCAAAACCAGCATTAGTTCAAAGATGCATCATTTCATACTTATATAAAATATAACAAATAGTGAAACAGCTTTTTAAAATACTATAAGTGCAATGGTAGCAACGGGAATGTTTTCTTCCGTTTTATGAAAGCAGTTATAACTGTAACCTTATTTTCTAGACAGTGTAACACTTTCAACATTTTTTCCACATAAGTTATCTTACCAGGGTTTTCTTCACATCCTTTGTATTCCTCATTTTATAGCTACTATAAAACAGTTTACCATAGTCAGCCCACTCTCATCTGTCTAGACTTAAATTCTCTTTTTCTCCTGTGATTTCACTGTCTGGCACAGCTAGTGCTAGCAACAGATTCTCTTTGAGATCTTGTAGCTACATGTCTGTAAGAAAAGATTCTTTTGTTTGCTTTTCTGCTTTCAAACTAAATTAACTTTATTTTTATATTAAGAAATACTGATAATTTGAAACTAGTGTTTCTTATAGGATGTGATCTGACATCTCCAATGTACTTTGAAATGGATAGAAATACGTTGATTACAGTAGCTGTTTTCTAAATAGCAAGATAGCTATTTGGTACAAGTTCCATACAAAGGTAGAGCTCAAAAATCTGGAACTCTGACAGCTCCTACTGACATGAATAGAAACTACAGTGTTTACAGCCTTCCTTGATAAAGACTGGGGCTTGTTTATCTCCTTGAGTTTAGTATAATCTGTTTTTCAAGGTACTGCTTCCTCGCGAAGGCAGAATCAAAGAAGGATGACGTGCTTACAGTTTTGAAATTAAGCGTTAATTTGTTCATCACTGGTAATATAATTCCTGATTTAGAATAGACCATGAAAAGGTGATACAGCTTTGTCTGCGTTAGAATGGAACTGAAGCAAACCAGAATAATTTTATAGTTATGTTCACCACAAACCCAAGTGCAAGGTCTTGTATCCAAGTCAAGGCAACATCCACTAGCAGTACATGCTGGGGAAGTAAGGACAGAGCACAGCCCTACTGAAAAGAATTTGGGAGTACTGGGGATGGAAAGCCAGACATGAACCAGCAATGTGCCCTCACAGCCCAGAAAGCCAGCAGTATCCTGAGCTGCATCAAAATAATTGTGGCCAGCTTATGGAGGGAGATGATCCTTATCCTCTACTCTGAGCTGCTAAGGCCTCACCTGGAGTACTGCATCCAGATGTGGAGTCCTCAGTACAGGAGAGACATAGACCTGTTGGAGTACATCAAGAGGGTCACAAAAATGATCCAAATGTTGGAACACTTTTCCTATGAAGACAGGCTGAGAGAGCTGGTGCTATTCAGCCTAAAGAAGTGAAGGATTCAGAGAAACTTGAGAGTGGCCTTTTGATATCTGAAGGGATCTATAATAAGGAAGTGGTGACAGGATAAAAAGAAAAGATTTCAAACTGTAAGAGGGGAGAGTTAGGTTTGATAAAAGGAAAAAGGTTTTTTTAATAGGGATGGTGAAGCATTGGAACATATTGCCCAAGGTTGTGGTGGAAGCTCCATCCATGGAGACACTCATTGTTTGGCTGGACCAGGCTTTGAGCAACCTGATCAAGGTGTAAGTGTCCCCATTCATTGCAGGGAGTTGGAATAGATGACTTTTAAGGATCCATTTCATAAGTAGCTATCTAGCTTTGGTACCTAAGAATGCATTAGAAATATTTACTGAGAATCTGATCTCTTATCATTTCAAATGTCATATGTATAACAGCTTTCATAATATCTTTAAGCAAAGGCTTAACTCTTGTCATTCAGATATTAAGCCATATATGACCAATCCTAATTATAGACCCTATAAGTTTCTAGCATCTTTCATTAAGTAAATAATTATTTATTTGAGAAGCTTCATTAAGCAGTAGAATCAAACATTTCTAATTGACTCAGGACATTTGGGAATGCATGAGCATTAGTAAAATCCATTAACAAGCCAAACATTTCACACTTTATAAAGAGTGAAAAATACTATTTACTCCTCATTGAATGAGGATCTCTGATCTCAGAAAGCTGTCTTTTATGGTTGGTCAGAAACTTTTCCCAACTGTCTTAAACCTTGGGATTAGTTTAATCCTCCTGCTTTCTCATAAACAGCTTAATTGTAGCTTAATTACAAACTTTTTCTAGAGATCCAATCTTGTAGAGTTTCTGTGTTTACAAGCTGCGTTTTCAGGGATATCTGATAATGAAAACAAAAAACAAACAAGTATGCACACGATCAAGAAAGATAATTTGACCAATTATCATTTTTTATAGTTGATAACTAGGAAGTCTGCCAACTAGCAAAAAAAAAAAAATTAAAATAAAATAAAATAAATATATGGTTAAAAGGAAGGGAGGAAGCAAGTAAGGAAGGAAGAGAGAAAATGTCCTACAGAAGTACCAAATAGTTAAAAGAATTTATGCTTTATTTCTGTTGTAGATATATTAATTTTAAAGAATCACTTTGTATGCAACATCTTATTAAGATTAAAAAAAAAAGAAGTATTTCACAATCAATTAACCTAAATGTTCTTTAGCTTAAAAGAACTAAGCAGTAGATAATGCTTATTTTCTTCAGTTTAAAATCTGAATTTGAATAATGTTTTAATACATTTGTTCTGTTTATTCTCCATGTCATTCCAGCAAGGTATTTCTAAGGATAAATGCTTTGCTGTCTTGTAGATGGATGTAGTTTAAAGACAGATTATGCTGTAGGATATTATTTTTCACTTGTAGCAAATCTCAATAATCATTTGTATTATTGTGATTGGAGAATCATCTCCCCATCCACAGAAATTTCATAATTAAAATATATATATATATATATGCACTTCATCATGATGGTACTAACAACTTTCAAGAAAAGTTCATAGGACTTAAGTAGGATACAGAATATCGTCATCAAATCCCTCCTGAAAGAGACTATGAAAAATGATTCAAATATGGGTCTTCTGTTGATCTTGTTATTAGCTGTATTAAAAAATATCTTGATATGTAACAGATGCTTATCATGGAGGTAAGAAGCATTCTAATAACGTTTTATTAAATGTGATGAGTTTTCACTTTTTTTTTTTTTTTTTCTCCTCCCCATAAACTATTATTTTTCAGAATGTCAGAAGAGTAGAAAATTCCCATACAAGTCTGGACAGCTGGTGTGAAGGTTTCCATTGTCATAAAGTTCCATTTGATACATACACTTGTAACATTTAGGTGGTGATTATAACATAAGCAAGATTGAATCATTTAGTTTACATACCAAAGAGGCTTTTTTTGGTCATGGAATTGACACAGCAGCCAATTTCCCATGGGTTAAAAATAACAATTCCATGCATGAAGAATCAAACTTCATGTCCTAATGTGCAAGAGAGCCTCGGAGAGCTCTAGTACATCAAAGGTTCACAAGACAGTCAAGGATGTAGAACAGTGATGAATTATTACTCCTGTTCTGTTTATTTAAGAGAGCTAAGACATTCACACCTAAATGGGTCATCTGACTTCTCATTCTACATCATTTTTTCCTCTGACTTTTTTCCTGAACTTTCCCATCAGTGACTATTGTACCCCATATTTTCACTACACTGCAGCTGAGAGATTGTTAATGGGACTATCTCAAGAATAGCAATTTTTTTTTATGTTTACTATATTTTCAAACAGTACGCTATATTATAGCTTACAACATTCTAACATACAAATATTAAAATTCCAATGTGAAACTAGACAAGTGTTTAACGAAACATAATCAATTTTTTTCCTCTTTATTTTGTAACAAATACAGAATGTCGCGGGTTAAGCAAGATCTACCTGTGCCCGTGACAGGGGGGCAGCTGGCCCAAAAGGGCCGCTGGCCCAAAAAGGGAAGGGGAAAAGAAAACAGCGGCAGCGATCTAAGGAGGCACACTTATTTACTAAATACTATATCAGAATACAGAAATAATACAATATAATACAATATAATTGTAATTAAGCAAAAGAGAGAGAGAGAGTGAGTCCCAAAAACCGAAAGGCCTACTGTAAGCTCTAGGCGAAACGGCTGGAAGGCACCCCACGCTCCAAAGGATCCGGGAGAGTGTGAGATATCAGTCACGGGAGTGAGATTATATACTGTCCTGGTCCCGTGACTTACCTCCTGACCGTGATGTCCTCTGGGAAATGTAGTTTTCTTCTGTGAACTATCCATACTTTACATGATGTTGTGATGTGGAATACTAATAGCAGAATTACAAAAGTATTAAACCATGACACAGAAGAAAAAAAATCGTAAGATATTAAACAAATATAAATTAAAAACAGTAAGTAGTACATAAGGATCTGAAAAGAATTTGAATTTCATTACAACTAGAGAAAGATATTTTGTTTCTTTATGGTTAAGAGGAAAACTAGGTAATTTCAAATGGTGTTTAATAACTTTGGAGCTAGTAAAGTCTTTCCCAAGTTGATAGCTTGACAACAGATCATGGTTTCCTTAGGCAGAAACTAAGTCACAGAATCACAAAAGAATAGAATAGTTTGAAAAAGACCTCAAAGCCCACTCAGCCCCATCCCCTGCCATGGGCAGGGCTGCCCCCACCAGTTCAGGCAGAAATGTTCATTCCCTTCGTTCTTCTGTTGCTGACTCTAAAACACTCACTTGTTTCTGTCATCTGAGGACACCAGACCTCAAGCCTCCATCCCCACTCCTGTTGCAGATATTCACCTTGCACACCCACACATAAACACACACATACAAACACACACAAAAACATAAATACTTACATACACTCATGCACTATAAGTCCCTATCATAACTCATCTTTACACCTAATCTGATCCTGGATTCTCTCGTCTCCCAATTTCTTCACAAACAAGAACAGAAGTATGTACAAAAGAGTCTTTCTGGTATGTGGATCAGACTTATGACCTTACCAGTAGCTGACCCTCATACTCCATGGTCTCCCCAGTAGCTGGCCTGGATCTCCTTTGCCTCACTAGTAGACAACTTTCTGACCAAGTTTGACTCCATGGTCTCTCCAGTATCTAGCCAGACTTGGTCACTACTATACTTGGTTCCCAAACCAGCTAATCAGGTAGTCCAGCTTGATATTTACCATCAATCACACACTGGTTTTAAGCCCAACTCAACATGCAGGCTCACCAGACATTTTAGCTGCTTGCACACAGGTGGACAGGCAGTTAGACTTCCTTGGCTCACTTGCTACTGCCATGTGGAGTTTAATAAGAAGATAGGACTGGTTGAACTGATGAGATGCATGGCGTGACCCAACCAGACATTTCTTTACATTACTGACCCTTTTTAACCCTTTACTCATCCTTTTCCCCTGCTTGTTCAACCTTGATTCCTCTCTTTTCTCATGCTTGATTCCTTCCAAACATCTCATAATGGTATTTTTTTGGCAATCCTGAAATGCTCTTTACTTATATCCTCTAATGTGTCTCACTCCACTAGGCAGTCAACTCTTTCAGACCAAAGCTGATCCAGGAGAGCTTTGCCCATGGTCTCATCCTGGGTGATTCCTCAGCTAATGGGGATACAGTCTCCTCTGAGAGAGCTGGCTGGAGGCTTGCACTTTTAGCACAAGTATTGAGTTCCTGCATCTGCTTTCAAGACTCAGTGATCCATGTGAACAAATAAGAGCCCTTTTGTCATCTAACTTGACACCTCCACAGAAATTTCATTATATTTATCAGAACATATTTTGAGGTTATACTGATACACTAAACAAGCCATAGGTGACTAAGGCTGCAGCGTAGTGGTAATATTCTTTAAATTGAATCACACAAGCCAACCAAGTAAGCATATTAGAGGTAAATAAATTAGATTAATAGAGAGCAGTTTTGAGTGAACTTGAGCAAAGACAGGAATAATGAACATATATTTCGTATAAAACATTATAAATTAAAAAAAAATTAAACTCTAAAATGAAATATTAGACTCTCTATACTGGCTAGCAGGTAGTACATAAATCTCTTACTAAGAAATTACAGTGCTGGTCATCTGTGTTCTCCACCTTTTCCAGTAAAAGCATGGTATGTTTTCAAGCTGCAGTAATTCATGTAAAGAGAGCACCACAGAATGCGGAAATTTCCAAGAAAACTGAATTGTTTTTTTTGTTTGTTTGTTTTGTTTTTGTTTTGTTTGTTTGTTTGTTTTTTGCATTGTGTGCTTTTCTCTTTTTGGTGAATTGTTGTTTTTTTTTTCTCATGACTTGCAAGGAACTAATGAACTGTTAGTATTCTCTAGAATCTTGGACACTGCCTTCTCCTTTAAATTCCTTAGATTGCATTATCCTTCCTGAATCCAACACACCAAAACTTACTTAATATCTTATACTATTGAGTGAGGAAGATCTTTAAGCAATTTTTTTTTCCCTTTCTGTCTTCTTTGACAGTGTATTATCGTCAGTCTCAGTGGTTCTAACATGACTTGATAACAGTAACTATTTTTAGGGAATGGAAAGAGTATTTCAGGAAAAGGAACTTAATTATCTTCTTAATCAGTGCACCACAAAATATACGAATCTGACATCCAACAGTGAAAATTATGGCATAAGAACAATGGAAATAGTAATAATAATAATAATAATTAGTATTCGTGTGACAAATGTAACCACTCTTTCTGATCCTGGAATATCTACAAGCAGAATAAGATTTCCATGGATTCCACCAATTTATATTTCAGCATCCAGAAAATTTTGAGTTAGGTGACAGGAGCAAGCAGTTGGCAGGGGGTAATACATACCATTTTTTCACCCATAGGAAGGGCATTAAAAGTTAAGTGATAGCAATAAGGACTGGATTAAATATGCTTTGCCTATAGGAGCAGAATTAGGTTTCCATTCAGATATGGAAAATTTGAAACTAATTTTCCGCAACTATACATTGCATAAGCATCCACAAAAAGTTGAAAAAAAGATACATAGATTCATAGAATCACCAAGGATGGAAAAGGCCTCCAATATCATTCAGTCCAGCCATTGTATCTCTGGGAATAATAAAATAAAATAAAATAAAATAAAATAAAATAAAATAAAATAAAATAAATCAAATTAATGCTGACATATATTTTATTTATATTCACTCTTAACATTCTTTTCTGTTTCATTAACATTTTCACTATTAAATCTTATTTAGTGCACCATAATATTCTGCATGACAAGGAATAAAAATGATTCTCATTTTATGCAAAGGCAGAGGTGATATTATACAACCATTCAGGTTAGAAACAGCCTCAAGAGGTCTCTAGTGTATGCCCTCATTCAAAGTAGGCCCAACTGTGATATCAGACCAGGATATTTCAGGTTTTGTTCAGTTGATCTTGAGTACCTTCAAGCATGAAGTCAACACAACCTCCCCAGGCAGCCTGGTCAGCCCAGCCTTGCAATCCATCTCTGGTGCACATCAAACTTCTGAACTAGTCCTTTTTTGTTAATTATTAACACAGCAATTGTATTTATGACAGATACAAATTTGCTAATATAGTAAAAGTTGTTTTACTTGTATGCTTATGTTTCTCCTTGAACAAATATATTTTACATGAGCAGCGTGAGGACACATTCAGAATTTTCTCCTTTCCTATTACTGATCCTCCTCAGTTGGTCATAGTGAAAGGGAAAGATGTGATAGGACTAGGTATAGGTAATAGATGTAAATAGCAGTGGTGTTTCCTTTGAGCTATACTCAGAGATGTTAATTCCACCATAAAGGAAGTAATGTATAAAATGTCAACAAAATGTACTGGCCTGCAAAGTTAAGGTTTCTTCAAAGTTAAGGTTTTTTTCCTCTGCCCTGGAAGCTGATATAGCATGAATTTTACTACTCAGGCAGAATTTTCTGCCAACCCCTTTCTAAACTGTTATTTCTAGTAAAGAAAAAGAGTATTTTATCTTTTATTCCAAGTAACATACCTAGCTAAGTTCTGGATTATGGATGCTAATTTTGAGACAACATCTTGTCATGTTAGGGCTAAACTATACAAACTGGACTCTGCAGCTGATGTTTTAAAAGTTAAATGACCTAATTAGGAGACTAGCTACAGTTAATTGCACTGTTTTTGAGAGTTCATCTCGTCAGCAATGTGCAAATTTCTCTCTATTCAGCAAGTATGAACCTTTCCTAATTCCTCTTTTATTAATCTGACTATAGTGGAGACTATAATCAATCTGTAAAGTTATGAGTAAGTAATGTTCTTCGTCTCCTTTCATTGATATGGGCTACAAATACAGTCGATAAAAACACTCAAACATTTTTCTTTTCAAGTTCTATCTAGTGTTATTTTCTGACGCATGTAATTTTTCAGCTCAAGGATAAATTCAAGATGAAAAACATCTGTTGAGCTATGTGAACTGTGTTTTCACAGGACATAGCACTGTGGAGCAGCAATAGAAGTAGCATTACCTGACTATTTGAAATTATTGAGTCTCTCATTGTTTATCTGCAACAGGAGTCCCAAGGTCTGATTTCCAAATCCCTGAATGCTGTAAGCAAGGGTTATTTCATGTAATCTGTGGAACTTTTTGCTTTTTTTTTTTTTTTTTTTTTTTTTTTTGTCTATGTAACATAGTTTTTATTCTATATAGAAAATGTATTCCATATTTTCAGACTCAGATTATCATCTTAACATTACCATGTTCAGATAGAAAAATTACAATAACACTATTTGGTAGAACAAATTCTCAGCTAAAAAAACACTGTATTTCCACATGATCATCACCATTAGCTCCACATTTTCACCTGCAATGAACAAGAGACTGCATGTGGTGCATGTAACAATATGAACCAGTGGTGGTGATACACTGTTGTTGTCATTACTGCTGAAACACACCACTCAGAAACCTCACTGTGTACACATTCACTCTTTGGTCTCACAAACATCCAGCAAGTATCAAGTAATGTCAGTGAGTACTGTTCTTTTCTCATGGAGGAATTCAATGACAGAGCTTTACTTCATATGCACTTCCACATCAGATGCCATTTTGTCAGCGTCCCTCTGATGTCATCAGTCACATGGCAACAACATGTAATAAAATACTGTCTGGAAGATTCAACCTCTACTGCCATACCACCAACATAGGCTGCTGACATCTGAACTGAAAAGCTATTTTGTGATGTGTATTCAAATGTCATGGCACAATTGAGCATGAGCAGTCTGTTTAGTAACTCACATCATAAAATACTACAGAATTAGTAGACTATATTCTAATAAGATTTTAATAACAAGTCAATTTTTAATATCATTTAATAAAATTTGGTTACATTAATCATTGTTATTAAAATTTTTGGGTTAGGTATATATGGTGGAGAATGACTTTGTTTGTTTATTGTATCCAGTGCTAAGAAACTTTACCTGTTTGTCAGCTACAAATATTTCAAACAAAAACTCAGTTTATTAACAGAGAAAAAAAAACAAAACATAAGGGAGTTCTCAAAGTGATTAGAATAAGACACGTCTCCAAAATGGCAATATTTGGATCAACTATTTTTAACATTTGCAATAGTATATAGGAATAAAAATAATAACAATAATAATAATAATAAAACACTGTGTTTAGTTTAACTTGTATGTTTGAAGTACAATTCCCTTTAAGAAGAAACATATAATTACTGTTTGTTTGTTTGTTTGTTTTTAATCCTCAATCCTATATTTCCGTTTTGCTGATAATTCTTCCAACAGCAAAATTTCAGCTCTAATTTCTCATATTAGATGCACATACAATGTACTGAAGCAAATAGATCACCCCTGAATTTTTAGTAGACATCAAGGAAAATGTAGCCATCAAGCAAAGCTATGTCAATTTCTGGAAACCTTTTGTGAAGTATACATATACACATCTGCCAGAATAAAATAAAATAAAAGCATAAAATATGAAAACATAAAAATGAATAACTGAAGTCCATTCAAATGCAAAAGCAGCTGTGGTAAGAAAAAAAATGTGGAGAAAATCAAAAAGGTCTCTTCAAAAGAAAGGGATTGTGAAGAGGACGGTCTTTACCGAGAATAAACTTTGATAGATCTGATGCTAGAACTAGTTTTTAGAATAAGGCCTCTGCCAGCAACAGATGGAAGAAACAAACAAAAGCATTTCATGTCTCTATGGTAGTTTTCCTGAAAGGTTTCTGCTCTTTTTTTTTTTTTTTTTTTTTTTTAATTGACGCGCCTCGATGGCCTCAGTGAAAACAGTGGTGAAATAGCTGTTATAGCTGTTCAGTTTCAAAGATACTGGTAATCACTGGCTACATGGGAGCAAATTTCATTTATCACAACTTCTTTATGAAATCTCACCATTTTATATTCATCTGTGCGCACTCCTATTATTCAGACCCAACAAGAAGACATTTTTGAGATATTTTTCTCCCTCATAACTTTTGTTTTCCTCTTTGGATGGGATTTGTAAAATCTGGCCATGTTAGGAGGTGATTATGACAGGCTTTTCAGATGTTTTTGGATATAGTAGTGGTAGACTATATCTCTGAAGATTTTCAATGTGAGTGTCTTAAATATCTTAAATAATAAATATCTTAATTATCTTAAATATCTTTCCACATATGAAAGCCCAAGACGTTCAGTCTTGCATTACTTTTTCTTTCACAGTTTACTCCTTCAGTGTTCTCCTCCCTTATGTGATTGATATACCATACTGCTGGGGGAGAAGGAATTAAGAATCAACAGTTTCTTTTATCTTAATTCATGTTTTCTTATGTGCTTTGTTTAACCATTCATACTCTCTGGTTCATTTTGACAGGGAGGGAGGAAGCTAGACTGGACAGGTAGGAGAGACAACAGATTGTACTGACCATGTAGCCAGAAATAATTTATTTTTCTTCTTGTGAAGAAAATAGTTGATCATCTGGAAGTGTTTGGTTCTGTTCCATGGCAATACTGAACATTTCAATTTCTTATCTCTTCTGAAAAAATTTTTCAGGCAAAAGAAATCTTAGATGGAAACTTACTATTTGAATGGAATCCACAATTATTTATTTGCTGTTTATCTGGAATAGCAGGTTATAGATTTTCAGTTTTCACTGATACATAACAAAATTATTCCTTAATAAAAGCCATACACTAACATTTGTTAAAACAAATAAAAGACTACTCTTTGTTTCTCAGATCTCTCCTTTGAATCCTTTTATTCCATAAATTCTTTAAACAACAACAAAACAAAATAACAACAACAACAAAAGCAAGCAAGCAAGCAAACAACAAACAAACAAACAAAACCAAACACCAACAACCTAGCTAATGCTTTTATTTCTGTGGAAGACAGAATGTAACGCTCTTCCTGTATCATGCACTCCACTTCTCTAGATGAATGGCTGTGTACTTTCATTGATGTTGGTTTCATCTATCATCATTTGTTCTAATATCTTGTTACTTCCCTGTCGTAGTGAATCCAAAGTCTCTTTATAAGCTGCTCAAACATAAGATTGTTTTTGCCTGTAGAGAGGAGCATCTGATCCCCTACTATTCGTAATTTCCATTTTTATGGTCTTAATTAGAAAAATACACTGCTTTTATGTTATCTTTTCATTCGTCTAGACTGGAAAGAAGTGGACTTACCACTGCTTTCTCTTAAATAAATAAACATGACATAGATAACATTTGTATCAAGGTGTTTGCATGAAATTTTATTACCAAGTAATGCCACTGAAAAAAGGGCAGCTGTGACTAATTTTTTTCTTTTGATTGAGCTCTACAGTTTCTTCAAGTATTACAGAGTACAAGAAGTCACTGCTATTATCATATGATATCTAACATTATATAACATCACTGAAAAACTGTTGAAGTCAATGAAAAGCTGAATAAAAACATATGAAATACAGTAGCTCAGGTGAAGCTGTAAATATTATTTTATTTTCTTTTCCTTTCCTGCTTCTAATAAAGATTATCTACTGATAGCTATTTGCAGTGTCTGATGCATGGACTCAGATGTAAATGATCCAAATTGTTAATTACAAGTTCTCACATCACTTATATACCTTCACAAGTTTTCTCTTTGTAGCTTTCCCATCCACCTTTACATGTCAACAGAGCATTCTACAGAGCACTCTTCAATCATTCACACAGGCGCTTATCCAATCAGAGCCATGAGACATTCTTTCTTCTTCTAGAGGTGTCCTTGGTTCTCATGCTGTTTATCTTGCTCCACACCTTCTGCACTGAACAGTTTTTCTTGTATTCCCACAGCTATTCTAGCTGTAATTTAAACATGCCTTTCTGTTCACAGTGTTGTAACTACTTTTGCCATCTGGAAGCATAACTTCCCTTTCCCACCTTTTGATCATTTGATCCAACAGTATACAAGGGACTGAGTATTTAAGATTTGAAAACGAGAAATCTAAGAGAGGATAAGCGGTGTGATTCTTTCACTTCTATTTGGTCTTATGATTAAATCACAATTGAATCATAAATAAACCACTATAATTTATTTATTAATTTGTTCATTTTTACCCGTACAATTGAATATAAATGTTTTCTTTTGTTTTTCTTGTTTCACATTCTGTTGAAGTATATCACATATTTTTGGGTGGTACAGCTATTGATCTGTGTGCACAGAGGTATCAATATTCAAATAATACTAGCAATATAGATTGTCATGATGATTGCTTTGGGTATAGTCTGATAAAAGAATAATGAAAGTAGAGAGTGCAAAAAATACTGAGATTCTAAAAAAAGGCTTTTTATGAGCTTCAGATGGCTTTCTTTTTTTTATGGCAAAGAATCTATATATGTGCTTTATTGATAAATCTGGAGATATGGAAGGAGTGAAGAAAGAGAATATACTGTAAGAAAAGAAAATGCTATTACGTGTTCAACTTTACCAAAAAAAAAAAAAAAAGAAGCAATGTATGTTGCAACATTTTCATAGCATATCAAATGTTAATAATAATAATAATAATAATAATAATAATAATAATAATAATAATA
>JAPSGF010000113.1:749971-862358 GCA_035772895.1 Perdix hodgsoniae | reverse complement strand
TAATAATAATAATAATAATAATAATAATAATAATAATAATAATAATAATAATAATAATAATAATAAATACAATATGAAAAATAACATGACCCTTACAAAATAGCTGCAGAATTTAGGAGATAAATTACACTTTCTTGCCAATGCATGGCTGCTTGACTTATATTTCACCTTATTAATGCACTTATTTTCAAAACAATTATTATATGGGAGTGGCTAAAATATTTTTTTCTTTCAGTTTTATGCTTTTTGGCTCTCAAAATAATTCCACCAGAACAAGCAGATGAAGTGCCTTGCAGATCAAAGAGACAGTGAAGTTGTGCAACTACATTCTAATAAGACACAAGGTCTGATTAGAAAAAGACTACAGAAGAAATATGACGAAGACAGAGGAACCACATGGAATGCTCATATATTAAAAGTATATGGAATGAAAATAGTCAATTCTCACACATAGTCATAAGAAAATAAGAGGGGAGGAAGAGAGAAATATTTCCAAAGCACAGAAAGTCTGTACTCAAAGATAAAGAATACAAACAGTTCTCAGACAATTTCCATACAAACATAGGGTGGTTTTGATTAACAATTTATTGGAAAAAACAAGCAAACAAACAAAATATGGTAAGATCTGGAACAGTTATTACCACTAGCCATTCTCACAGGATCCTTTCTACCTCATTGCATGTGCATTAGCATGTGGTCCTCCACAGGCTGCAGTCCTTTCACAGGTGTTACCAGCTTTGCCATTGAGCAAAATCCACTCCTTTGGCATTGTGCTCTCTCATTCGTTTTCTCCATCTCTCTTTGTGTTTTGCAAATTCTTAAATGGATATTTCCAGAAGAGCCAGCTGGAACCAAGTGGTAACAACTGTGTCCAGCATAGAGCAGCCCTGGCCTTACTTTACAGAAACCATCTCTGTAGCTCTCACTACAATCATAAGAACACATGCACCTAACACATCTTGTTACAGAATCCCATACTTGAAGCACCCATACCTGATAAAAATATACATTTAATTCTATCATACTCTTCAGGAAGAGAGAAACATGAAAGACCAAGACAATCATTTAGTTATTTAGTTATTTTGATTGAACTATATATAATATATGTGAAGGGGTAGATTCATTTAAAAGCCAGAGAAAATATGAAATAATAATAATAATAATTTTTCTTAATCAGATACTGTTATATGTATCCTAAAATGTTACAAATACCTATATTCTATTAGCTCAAGAAAAAAAAACATATAGATAATTATTCTAGTTCCGCTCACTGCAGTATACATTTCTTCATTGTATTCCTTTTCTTTGCTGATCGACACTGCCTCTGCGTCCAGACATACAGGGACTTTCAGAATTTATTTCTTATCGCACTGGTCTTAAATAGAATGAATACAAGTAGGAAAAACCTCTTTTCCTTCTTCCTCTCCCCCATTTCTTTTTCACATATTTCTGCCATTTCTAACAGAGTTTTTTGTAACAAACTGTATATTCTTACACTATGTCTGTTCACTGTATCTTGAGTCTTGGTGTAATAAAAATAATCCCCATGACTGGCCAAAATAATCATTGTTTTCTTGGCTATAATCATGTTTTCTTTAGAAAATTAGGGCCTATCACCATGTGATTCTTATACCAAGCCAGATGTTAATTTCTTGTCAAATTCTCCATTCCCATGTATGTGTGGTCCTGTTTCAGGGTTGTTTTAGTATTTATTTTTGAAAGACAGAAAAGTGATTGTATTTATGCTGCAGCTGACCAAAATAACAATTTTCAGCTACATGCAAATAAAGAAGTCAGAATAACATCTTAACTTTTTATTTTTTTAATTTCCTTGTTTCTCTTTTGTGTGTGCTATACACAGCTTCTTCAATTAAAAACAAATTTTGAATATGTAAGTACTTTAATATCCACACAGGTCACTGAATCTTCAATTACTTTATTATCAAATATCAAGAATTATTTGTTTAATTGCTTTGGAAACGTTAACTCAAACAGTTCCAAAAGTATTTATCTGAAGGAAGTAGATATTAAGCTTCCCTACTGTAAGCTGGAAGATAAACTTCTTTTTTATTAGCTTACTGGGAATTAATGCAGTTACTGAAATTTATGAAAACGAATCCCTCTCCATAAGAACATTACATTATACCTTCAGTTTTGAATGTGGAAAACTGCTATGTTTGGTAAACTCCAAATTGAGTAGGATGTTTTTTTCTATGCTGTGTTTTGCTATAGCAGTAGAAGAATGCCATTAGTTTCTTAAAGTAACTCATGACTGGGTCTTTCAGTCACTGTACCTGAGAAAATGTTATGATCAAGTTTTAGTGAAAAACAATTTTGTAGGAATTGCAAGAGGACTACACCTTTAACTGAAGAGTAAATATGTGCAGTGGTTTCAATAGGAGATATATGTATCAACTTTCTTGAAGAGTAATGACAGTGGCATCACTAGCAAAAGAGGGAAGTTAATCCCAATGTCAAGGTTCCAGAACGAGATTAAGGTTATTCTGAGAGGCAAATACTTAATTAGTAAACATCAGACTGACATTTACTCCAGACCCAAGGTGTCTTATTGATTCTCTGTACCCATTCTGACAAGGCTGTGTCTTATATAAGCAATATTGCATGTGGCACAATGCAACAAGACCTATGTATCTGCTTGTAGTCAGTGTTTTTAAGAAAATTCGAACACATAAAGATTTTATCATTTGAGCATAGCCACTGCATTCACATTTGTTTTGTGAAAGTACTTCGCTTGTAAAATTTCTTTAAGTTCTCTTCTCAAAGAATATATGTCATTTAGAGTCATGCATAAACAAACAAACAAAAAAACACACAAATAAACAAAACAAAGAGGAATCAATGTATTACTGTGTATTTTTTCTCTAAACTTCTAAATATAGAACTTCAGTGATTTCTTAGATCAATCCATACTCACTTTGTTCTAAGTTCAGCCACTGGAGTACAGAATGAATGGCTAAGGGGCAAGATCCTTAATTGGCTTTGATTGCCTCAATTCTGCTTTAAAAATCAAAGTCAAAGAGTAGGTCTCAGTGCTGTAGAAATGCTCAACTTCTCTAAGGTACTTAAAATGCTACCGATGAATATGTGCAGAGCCACTCAGTCTCCATGGAGCAATTTAACATCCTTCTCAGATCCTACCTACATAATCAGGGAACTTGCTACCTGGTGGATATTTCAGAGATTGTCCATAGGAACATGTTTTTTTAGTTTGTTTCCTTTTTGGGAAAAGAAAAAAAAAACCCTGAGATAAATAAATGAAGAATCACTGCATGGACAACAATTGGTCTCAGTCTGAATGATATTCAAAGATACAGAAGTATATTAAATTTTGTTTAAAACAAAACAAAACAAAACAACTCCCTCACCTCAAGTGTGCCAAGTCAATACCTAGATTTTACTACCTACTGCAAATATCAGAGGAGTGAAAATCTGAACCAGAATTTTTACACAGCACAGTTGAAACACAATTTTCCCCCCATTTTTGTGAGGGTTTTTTTTTCAGTTTCTTTTGTTATCATAAAGGATATAGTCAATAGCTGTGAAATTTTAACTGACAGAGACACCTTCTTCCAAATCATTAAATTTTCTAACAAGCAGAGTGTCAATCTCAGTCATATCCTGGTACCCCTTGTTGACTTCACTCACAGTTTGCTGGGTTCTCTAAGTCTCATTTACAGTGTTTGTTTTGTTTCTTAAAGCATCACCAGGACTGTACGGATTTCTTATCCTGATTTCTTGTGCAACATAAAATTTCCTTATGTTACTCTAGTAAAGCAGAGATATCCACTCTCCTGAATAATTAGACTTGTTTGGAAGGTAAACGGATGGGACCGGTTTCAGAGACTGTCAAGATGATAACAGTGAAATTAAAGAGGTGGTAAAATTAAAGGGAAAAGCAAAAATACTTAGTGCCTCTTAAATTCATTGAGATTACAGAACAAATGTGATTAAGGAACACAAGATTGGTTTTATGGAAATATTTTGTCTGCTGTAGAGTGGTATTTCCTCTGTAAGTACAGAAAACACTTATGTGCAAGCTTATATTTTTGATTACCGGATAAATCAAGGACCATGGATGTCCCATTTGTGGCTTCCAACACAACAAGACATTCATCTATATTGCTATGTTGGCTGTAAAAGTCAGAATATTTTTTCTCTCTTTTAGTAGCTTTTTCAATGTAAATTGTCCCATTACATTTAAACAATGAATAATAGGAAATAAACATACATTTTCATTATTTACAGTGGTTCCTTCCTACAAATCTTAATTCAGGAACTACTTGTTGCACTAGAAAAAAATTTGTTTCACCTATGAAGGTTCAAGAAACCCCTATAATTTTAGACTTCAGTGATAAGCATTATCAGAACTTATTTTTAAAAAGTGTTCTCACTATTTTAGTTGGAAAGGTGGTCTAGAATACAAGGAGTGCAGGAATACAAGAACCAGAACACAACAGGAGTGAAATTTGTTTCACAAAGTAAACATCTAACTACTACAAAGGCAGTAGTTTACTAGATAGACTGATTTTGTTGTTGTTGTTGTTATTTTTCTCTGAATTAGTACTAAATCAAATCATTTGCACTTGAATCCTAGTGCAGATTACAAATTCACACATTACATAGTCCAAAATGGTGAGAATTATCTTTCTCCACTGTTTTCTCTTCCCACTCCTCTTTTATTATCCAAAGCAAACAAAAGAGACCTTAAATGCCTGCTTTATATCAGGAATGAGACAAATTGCAATTCATAGAGTACAGTAAGATCTGCCATTCATCATTAATGTGATAAAGATAAATGTAGCCGGTCACTTAAAGAAACCTTGTGAAGATCACTCCAGCTTGCAGGAAAAAGGAATATTCATTAATCTCGACTGAATATAACAGTCTAAGAATTCAGGAAGAAGTAGGACATTGGTTACCTTGTTTCAAAAATATACCTAGGACAGTTTTAATCTCTTAACATCCTTTAGGGTCTATGGAATTCTTTTAAGGAAAGGAAATCCATAGTCAGTACCATTTTTTATACTGCTGCCATGTACCTTTACATTATATAAGAGCATTAGAAGATACAAAGTTGTACAGATAAGTACTGCTTCATCAAAACTGGAAAATATTTTTTTTAATAACATATAAGCATAGAGGTATATTTAAGAAAGCATTTCTTAAATTAGAGAGATTCTCTCTATGTGTGTGTAAGTTGTGCATTTAGTCTATGATTCATGACATTGCCAGTTCATAGATTTTGGGACATTCACATTGATGACATAACTTGGTATCTTACGCCATTTTGTGTAATGCCAGTTTAGGAGAATTAAAGGAATACATTACATGTTCTTAGTATCTTTGATGGCCATCAAAGAGGAGGTCTAGAGGAAGTCTTCGGTTTCCAAGATTATTGTTGTATTAGGCGAACAAGTGGGGAGCCGGGATGTAACACGATAGGCCCTCCTCTGCTCTGTGATTGATTTATGATGCGTGCTTAAGGGATGTAAACGAAGCATGGCATGTATATAAGCAAACAACGCCACACATTAAAGGCCATTTTGCCACTCACCATACTGGTGTCATGAAGAGTGTGTGACTGGCCGGGGCTGTCAGAGCACTTTACAAAGGGATGTTAATTGGGGTTGCCGCGCTCAAGGCAACAGATTATATTAACAGGTTACTCCATTTTGAATTACCCAAATATATTTTTCTGACCACGTATTTTTTGTTCAGTGTATCATCTTCTCTGACAGTTATTTGTTCACTCAGAATAGTGACCGACTGATGCACAGAGGTGCAAGATGCATCACCAATTTCTGTCTGATTTGGTCTGTTCTCTTGATTTCCACTAAGTTCAGAAATAATCATTCTATTGATTTTAATTCATTCAAAATAGTATTTCATTTCCATAAATTTGAAATCTCCAGTCTGTATGTGAGTCTCTAATCTGTACATGAGTTCTGAACATCATGTATATACCCCATGATGGAACTATAGCCACTTCAAATGAATATAACGTTACTGTATACACTAAAAGCAGTGAATTAGAGAAAGAAAACCTCTAGTTAAGACAGCTTCTAGCTCTCCCATACTTTCAAAATTAGTACTGTAATATCCACTTTTGTTTTTATTAAAGACACTATTAAAATGTTCTTAAAGAAACTTCACTTTCACTGAAGTAGTAGCTGATTGGTGCGGGCTAAACTGAACCAAGTTAAATGCCATTTCTCTCACTGCCATTGAATTGTAACAGTTAAATCATTCAGTAATATTTTTTGGTGTGATACCATTAATTTTCTTCAAACTAAATCATGGGCTTATCCCCTATTTGTCTTTTTTACTTACTACTAAATATTATGGGTATCTCTCTCAGAAATAATAGCCCTGGAGACTTGATTTTTACTCTCTGTTAATAAATAATTAATAATAATAATAATAATTGTAAGGTAGGCTATGATTGTTTTCAAATCATCTTCAAATATACAGTATATTCAGCTATTTAAAGAAAATATATTATTTTTAGCTTTCAAATAAAATGTATTTTTATAAGGAGCTAATTTATTTCCCTCTAGAGACAGGAAATAGGCATGAGCACATTTGTTTTCTCAAATTTACTATGAAATTGTGAAAGGTTTAGAGATTTCATGTTCAAAATAACCTTAAACAATTAAAGTTGAGTTCCGCAGCATCTAATAGAATATAACTTACTTCACTTTTAAACAAAACTCAATATCATTTCTGCATGTACAGCACTTCAATAAAACTAGCTGGCCTAGAATCACTTCAATAATTTCTTAGTAACAAGTGAAAATACTGAGAAAATATATTTTAATATAAGTTATTGTGGAACACACAGTAACACTAGAAGTGTTCTAAAGATTTTTTGAAAAGCATGTAATGTAATGTTCTCAACCTGAAGGCTTACATTTTTTTTTTGACAAGAATTGTTCAAAGGAATAAGTAAGCCCCAGAATTTGAAAGTATTCTTAATTAATAGTGAAGATAGAAAACAACTTCCTATGAGGCATGCTATAACAACACTACACGTTAGCTGCAAAAATAAAAGGCTGTTCACTTTGTCTAAAAAAATCTGATTTTTTTTTTCCTGTAAGTCTTTTACACTCTGTAACATTCTTCTGTAGGCTACTGTACAATAGCTAATCCCCAGTATGGATTAGAAGTAGTATTTCTAAATTTCAAGGATAAAGAGTATGTGTTGTGGCATAACCTGACAGCAGCTTAGCACCACACAGACATTTGTTTTCTTCCCCTAAGTGGGACAAGCGAAAGACCTGGAAACAAAACTGAACTCATGAATTGAAATTAAAAACTGCTTCCTAAGACAAAAAAGGAAAATAGAAACATGAATGCAATGACAGACATAAATCCACAATGAAATTACTTATCACTCATTGACTATGAAACAAAACAACTGCCTGCCAGCTGCGGCTCTTCAAACAACACAAACCTCCTCATTCATTGACCAACCGCAGCAACTTTGTCTTGACTAGCTTTCCCCTCACAGCTTTATTGCCTTCAGCATGTCAGATGGTATGAATTAATCCCTTACCTAATTCAGGCTAGCTCTGCTTCATTCCCTGCTACCTTGTTACAAGGGCAATGGTTCTTCCCTTCTGAGCAGCATGGCTCTGGTGAGTTTTTGTCACTCAGTAGCAGCTAAAGTACTGGTGAGCTATTAGCCCTGTCCTGGTTGAAAAGAGGACTGTATGTTTTTATATATTAGTTTCTCTAGAAAGCACATTCATTTGAAAGCCATAAGAACTTTAGAAGTGCTTGACTTGTTTGATTGTTTTTAATTTATTTTTTTTTTTATTTCCATATATTGTTATGTCACTTATGAAGAAATAGTATTTTGCCTCTAAGGAAATGTCTTGATTTTCAGCTACTTCTGAAATAAAAAATGTTCATGTGAGGAAAAATGAGTTCTGCCTGCATATGTTTAGTATGGTTTTTTTGCATGCTTTCTTTCAGACTATTTCAATATAGCATTATTAATGCCAACTCTAAATATTGTTCAAATGAATAGCTACAAATTGGACTCCATTAGCTCTATTTGGAAGATGATTTACCCTAAGCAAAAAGAAACGTTTTCCGTATATCCAATTTAAATCTCTCCTCATCTGGTTTGAAACCATTTCCTATTGTCATGTCATAACAGACACTTCTAAAAAGTCTGTCCCCTTCCTTCTTATAGTCCCCTTTTAGATACTGAAAGGACACCCGAAGCCTTCTCTTCTCCAGACTGAACTGCCCCAGTTCTCTCAGCCTGTCCTTGTAGGGAAGGTGTTCCATCTCTTGGATCATTTTTCTGGCCCTCCTCTGGATAAACTCAAACAGGTCCATATCTCACAGAAGATCTTACCAATGCAGAGTAGAGGAGCAGGATCACCACACTCAACATGCTGGCCACACTTTAGATGTAGTGCAGGATATGGTTTCTGGACTGCAAGGGCATGTTGCTGATTCATGTCCAGCTTGCCATTCATCAGTATCCCCAGGCCCTTTTTAGCATGGCTGTGCTGTATCCTTACAACCCCCAGCTTGTACTGATAGTGGGGATTGATGCTTTATTGAAACTCATGAGGTTCTCCTGGGCCTACTTCTTGAGCTTGTCTAGGTCACTCTGGATGGCATCTCATCCCTTAGGCATATTAATTGCAAAATACAGTCTCTTACCTTCCTCCCCTGACTTCCTATATCTGGGGATGGAGAGATCTTGCACCCTGGGGAAAACTTCCTTAAAGATCTGCCAGCTCTTCTCTTCTCTGCTCTGCTCCTTTGTGTGTGTAGACAGATCCCCAGGGGATTTTGTTGACTAACTCCCTGAAGAGCTGGAATTTGGCTTTCCTAAAATTAAGCTTTGTGGTTTTACTCTTTGCCTGTTCAACAGCCCTCAAGAGTGTAACCTCCACCACTGCACAGTCACTGCAGCGAAAGCAACCTCCAGTCCTTATCAGTTTACTTGCACTGGTGAGCAAAAGTTCCAACTCTGCATGCCCTTCTGGCGGGACCAACTACTACCTGGCACACTGTGTTATCCTTGTTGCATTCCAAGAGTCTTCTGTATCAGCTACAGCTCATTGATACTTTTCCATCAGACGTGAGGGTGGCTGAAGTCCACCAGCAGGATAAGAGAATATGATCATCATATCTCCTCTAGCTGGAGGAAGAGGGCTTCATCAACAGGCTCTGTTTGATCAAGTGGCCCGTAGTAGACCTAATCACAAGGCTTCCTTTGTTTCCTCAGTCTCACCCAGGGACTTTCAATTTGCACATAGGCATTCTTCAGCTCTTCACATTCTATTACTTCCTTCACGTAGAGGGCAACGTCTCATCCCCTCCTTCCTTGCCTGTCCCTTCTGAACAGCTTGTAGCTGTCAATAAACACATTCCAGTGGTGGGAATTATCCCACCAGATTTGTCATGGCAACTACATCATGGTCTTGTGTACAGTGGCTTCCAAGTCCTTTCAAGTCCTGTTTATTTCCAAGGTTGTGTGAGCTGGCATAAAGGCACTTCAGCTGGTCATGTCACCTTATTGGAGGATAAATTATTTATTCCTATGAAGTATTTATCTTTGGTCTCTCTATTGCTTGCATCATCATTGGATTTCACACTTTGGATAAGTGTGCTGCAGGTTGAGGGTCCCCAGTAGCACCTTGTCTCTCTAACTTAGTTCTGCCATCCCACACTTTGTATGTAGACTCACTATCATACCCTTCTCCCTTCAAATCTATTTTAAAACCCTGTCAATGAGCCTAGACATCTCCTACACTAGAATTCTTTTCCCTTTGACTGAGGTGGACCCCATCTGTTGCTAACAGGCCTGGTGTCAAGTAAACTGCCCTATGATATTAAAAAAAAAAAATAAAAAAAAAATCCTTTGATGGCACCAGCCTCTTATCTGCACTTTGATTAGGTGGGCCTTTCTGATCCTGTCAGTATTAGAAAAGAATAAAATATAAATGACTTAAAGCATAAATTGAGGTCAGTTAAAATTGCTCTTCTCTGAAGATACTGTATTGATTTTATTATTAAAACATTCCAACCCTTTTTATACTGGTGACACAATGAGTTTCTACTATCTAAAATTCCCAATATCATTAACGTTAAAAATGCATCAGTGTTAGATCACCTTCAAGCTTAAAAAGGCCAATTAAATTTACTCTTTAAATATTTGTTAGTTTGTTTCCTGGAAATACTTATTAATTGTGTATTTGTAGTGAAGGGTGGGGAAGATTCCTCCTTTCCTACACTGAAAAGAGGAAAAGTCTGAAAGTAGTTAGCTAAGAAAAAGATACTCTCTGTCTTTTGAGCAATTCCACATTACATCTATTTCCTCCTGTATGTTTTGTCAGCAGAGCTTAACAAAGCTTGCCAGCTACTCTATGGGGAGGAAGGGAAAAAGGAAAAAAAAAATAAAAAATACAGGCTAGACCTATCAAGACCTCCTGATAATAACCCTAGTGGTGATATTCAGAAGGCTCTGCATTCTCCTTGCTCTTTGAAAGTGGCTTTTAATCGGTGCTGGATACTGGAGCATAGTTGTTAACACCTTGCAGGATGTTGCCCCTCCGAATCTGCCAAACCAATACCCATGGTTTGTAGTCATGACTTGATAAGAGTATTGCCAAACTGTTAGCAGCTGGTCCATCATTTCCATTCTTTACTGAAGAACTCATATATGTGTTTAGTGTTGCAAAATACTGCCTACACCAGTAACCAGATAACCTACACCCGTTATTTCAGATTACTTGCTAAACAACAGGAAATGGGGCTCTCTGTACTTTCTGGAATTAAATGTGCTTTCACTGGAGACATTTTCCTTTCCTTAAGGCAATAATGATTATATTAGGAGTCACAACTTTAAGTGAATCATAGTAGCTGTGTGAGAGATGGCAAGATTCACAAAACTAACTTAAATGGCCATTTATGCTAATTTTCATTACTAAGATTAAGAACAATAAAGTTTCAAAATACAGAGTTTTTGATAGGCTGAGAACCAGTTTCAACAAGGAATTTCCTGCATAAAAATCTCAGTATTTGAATTTCTTTGCATTATTCATACAAATTCTTGTCTGTACTTGCATGCTGCTTTTTACTTCTTCATCTTGGCTGATAAAAGTGTTGATGGCACTTGAAATGTCTCTGACAACAAAAATAAGATGTCCCATTTTCAGCTTCATTTTCAAAAACATCACAGGAAGCAAGTTCAGGCTAAATAAAAGATCTTTTTAGGTCACCTCTGGTTATCCTGGGACAGCTAAATTGATGAAAGACAGATTTTTGAAGGACTTTCTGATGTTGCAGATTATTAGTTTCATAAACATTCAAAGTTGTGCTGCATTTTACATTTATATTTATAGGAACTTTTCCAAGTCTGAGTTGTAGAGACTGTCCTGGGGAAAATGAATGTTTGAATATTATGCTTAATCATCTGGCTGTGTAATTACTGTTAAAATGTACAATGCCCTTGCTATGAAGCAATACACAGAAACCTTTCTCTAGTATGACATTTGAGGTTGTGAAATTTAGAGAGAACAGCAGTCCTTCCTGCAGTGGAGAATATCTTTTTTCCAAAAAACCTACTTTCCTGGAGAGAAAAGAGCAACCAGTATACTGTTCACTTTTAATTGGGAAAAAAGGGACATAGATTCTCCCTCCAGAGTTGAGTAAATGATCTATTCGGGATATGAAAAGAGAAACAATAATGACAAGGCCGTACTAGTTAGAGCTTAACTCCATACAAACAACATTGACTACCGTACTGGGTTTCACATAGAATGAATTTTCCCTTTTTCTTCTGGGTTAAATTTATGAAAGCCTTCAGAAGTTCTTCAGGCTTTAAGAAGGCACAATTCCTGCTCATTTTATATTGGGAATTGACAGCATAAATATCTTACCTGTAACAAGGTGAATCAACTACAGAGGCAATTCTTGTTCTTATATAGAGAGAAGATGAAATAAAAACATATTTCTGCTACTTGATTCTGTTTGGTTAGGGAAGATTAAAAAAAAAAAGAAACAAACAAACAAAAACAACAACAACAAAAAAAAACAATGTTTTTGAAGTTAGAGAAGAAAGCAAAGATAATTGATTACAGAATCACAGAATTGCTTCCATAGGGTTGGAAGGGACCTCAAGGATCATGAATCTCCAACCCCCCTGCCACATGCAGGGCCAAACTCCCCATTTAATACTAGATCAGGCTGCCCAAGGCCCCATCCAATTGGGCCTTGAACACCTCCAGGGACGGGGCATCCATGACCTCTCTGGGCAGCCTGTTCCAGCAACTCACCACCCTCTCTGTAAAGAACTTCTCCCTGACTTCCAACCTAAATCTTCCTTCCCTCAACTTAAAACCATTTCCCCTTGTTCTGCTGTTATTAACCCTTTCAAAGAGTTGATTCTCCTCCTGTTTGCAGGCTCCCTACAATTAATTAAAGATTAATTTCTCTCTAGGTTTTTCTTATGACTGACAATAAATTAATGTTCTTATTTTTTCCTAAATGTTTTTGTTTGCTAGAATTGGTTTGTTGTCTCTATTCTTGTGCTAAGAGACTGAGGTCACCATTATAAATTTCATATATACTTGGCTTTTCATATTTATTTCAGATTAAATTATCAGAAATGGTTAACGGATACGTTTAGTAACGTAAAGCTAGTTTTGGGTCATATATGTGCTAAAAACTTTGTGACCCAGAGGGGAAAGGAAAAAAAAAAAAAGGAGGGAGAGAGAAAAAGAAAGAAACCTCCCTTACCACTGCTATCACAGGCTACTAAACCATATCTTGCAGCTTGTCACCCAGATGCCTCTTGAACACTGCCAGGGATGGTGACTCCACCACCTGCTTGGCAGGCCATTCCAGTGCCTGACCACTCTCTGAGAGAAAAAGTTCTTTTCTCCTTGTATAACATAAAAACAGACCAAATTTAGACAGCTAATTATAATTTTAGTTGTATTTTAATAATAATATTAATAATAAGTTGTAATTTCACCCTAGTATCTTCAAAATAGGTAGGGCTGAATCATAGAATGGCTTGGATTGGAAGGGACCTTAAGGATCACCAAGTTCCAACCCCTGCCACAGGCAGGGCCACCAGCCTCTGATTCTGGTATTAGACTGGGCTGCCAAGGGCCTCATCCAACCTGGTTTTGAACAGCTACAGGGATGGAGCATCCACAAGCTCTCTGGACAGCCCTTTCCAGTACCTCATCATTTCTCTGTAAAGAGCTTCCCCCTGACATCCAATCTAAACCATCCCTCCATAAGCTTAAAAGCATTCCCCCACGTCCTGTCATGCTCTTTGCATGTAAAAAGTCAATTCCCCTCCTTTTTACAATCCCCTTTTAAATACTGGAAGACTGCAATGAGATCTCCTTGCAGCTTTCTCTTCTCCAGGGTGAACAAGCCCAGCTCCCTCAGCCTGTCTTTGTAGGAGAGGTGCTTCAGCCCTCTGATCATCTTTGTGGCCCTCCTATGGAGCCTCTCCAACAGTTCCACATCTTTCCTGACTTTGGGGCCTCATACCTAGATGCAGTACTCCAGATGGGGCCTCACAAGGGCAGAGCAGAGAGGGACAATCACCTCCCTGTCTCTGCTGCCCACCCCTCTTCTGATGGAGCCCAGGATACCATTGGCCTTCTGAGCTGCAAGAGCACACAGCTGGCTCATGTTTTTTCATCCACCCCTAGGTCCTTCTATGTAGAGCTACTCTCAAGGAATCCTTAAATATATATATATATGAATATATACAAACAATAATTGTTAATATATTTTTCATCAATTCTATTTCAAAGGACAATGTTTACTCTAAATTTCAATTCCCCATTCTATAAAACCGCCGGATCATAAGAAATGTTACCCACTTCCTATCAGAAGTTCGCAGTAAATAAAATTACTAAGTTTCATAGTGGGAGCCCTACATTATTTTTTTTTTTGTCCTACGTATAGACCTTTCCAAATACAGACACCAGACTCCACAATCTTATATCCAGTACTAGTGTTAGAGAGTTATTAAATTATATGTTGCTGTAATTATACTTTCATTCTTTCATCTGAAAAACTGTCTGTCAATATCATGAAGGATTCAGCTAATTACTTCAGACTGTCTATTTTTGTATTCCTTAATAGCCCTAATCTGATGCTACTCTTCAGACTATTTTTTCACAGCCTCTACGAGACTCTTAGAAAATTATTTATACTTGTTAGAAAGATTAAATCTTCATATATTATTCAATTGTGCAACTTCATTATTGAATTTCAGAAGAGGTCTAACCGAATTCGGAATATTTAAGGGGTTTTTTTTGTTTTTACTTTAAAGCAAAAAAAAAAAGAAAGAAAGAAAAGAAAAGATCAAGGTTTTTATTTTCCTCCAATAACATTTTCTGAAGACAATATTTGCTGAAAGAATCTTCTTCCACATTTCTTACTTGAAATTGGAGTGAGAAGCCATTCCTCAGGGACTACAGGCTGGGAAACCAAACTCGTTAATCACCAATGTTTTGAGGTACTATGAAATAAAACACTGATATGAACAGTAGTTGATGCACATGTTTAGCTCTCTCAATGATGCTGGTTGCCTGGAAACCAGAAAAAGGTGTATGTCAGAGAGGAGTTCAAATGAAACAGCTGACATCAATTTCAGCAGGGAAATGAGAGGGAAAACCAATGATTAGCTCACCCGGATTATATGTACAGAAATCCTGTCATTTTTTCATCTTATTGAATATCTGAGCTCATTAGAAAGCTTTATTTATCACTACATTTGTGGTAGTTATTAATTAGGACCAAAATTTGCATTTTTTTAAAGTTGATTTAAAGTGTTTATTTGTAGAAGTTTTATAGTGCAGTTGCATGTATTGGAACATATGAACCCGAGGGAAGCTATTTAATACTTTTTTTTTTTTCTCAGTTTGGATGGTTTGTTAATAGGGAAATGGACAGGTGAAATCAGACTTTCATTTAATGTAAATATGTGTTCTCAAATTTATTAAATATTTAAATACATGTGTAACAATTCATATCATTTAAATCATTCATATCATGATTTAAAATATGCATATCTATTCTAGCTATATTTATATGATGCTAATCTGAAGTACTGTGAATGCTGTGTTTCTGAAGATTTAAGTACTGACAAGTAATAAAAATATCAGTGCTCAGCTTTCCCTGAAGGAGTTTTACAGGTGCTTAAAAAATCCTTTCATTTCCTCAGTCTGCCAAATGTAAAGTGTTCTGGTATCAGCACATACATACATTTATAAAAAGCAAACTTAAACTTCTGTTTACTAATTATTCCTTCTACTGTCATAAAGTATCACATTATAGTGTACTCTTTATTAAGGCTCTGCATTTTTGTGGCATTGTTTTGGCAATAAAAGAGAGTTTAAAGCATCTCCAACAGTCACTAGATCCCCTTTTGTGTTTTATATTACATTTGTGAAGTGGATACAAGTGGAAGCTGGCAGCTTATTGCAGAATTGGTTTTAAAAAAAAAATGTTTTTCAGATCTTTTTAAAATATCCAAAGACTAGCTCTTGACAGGAGAGATCTAAGGCCTAGGTCATGTCTTTCGAAGTAGATACATTTCCATTTCTTAGAGATTTCAGAGGTTTTTGCATCCAGTTTATTTTTAATGTTAAGGCTGTGAATAAAATGTAAGGTGCATTTGCCCTACTTCATTCCAGCACAACTTGGTGTTACAGCAGATAAAAGGTGTAATGATTTTGGAACAGCTCCAAAAACCCTGAGTCTCAACAGTGTATTTCTTGAAGATAATAATTGCAACTGAATCCTCCAGATATGAACATTCTCTGAGATGGCATGGAAGGTAAGCTCCTTAAACCTGTAGAGGGCAAACTGAACAGATCGTTGCAGTATATCTCAAGGCACAAAGTCTGCTTTCCTTCGGAACTGTGCAGGCAACTTAATGGGCACCTGGGTTTGAGCTTTCTTCGAGAGGGGAGAAATTCAAAGGCATAATACTAATAATAATACTAATAATACTAATTCAGAATTTTCTTTTAGAGATCTTAAGAAACAAAGGAGAATATTTTCTTCACAAAAGAACTTACGGCATTGCGTAACTCAAAATGACTGAAAAACAACAGATGAAGATTTGTTTTTAGAGCTGGATCAAATAGTGGGGTGATCTAATTGCTGTAGGGTTGAAATGGACAGTAAATTGGTATGTCACCATCTTAGAGAAATAATGTCTTAACAGAAAGTCTACTTATTGCCACAGATGTAAAATTACAAAAATACTTAACCTGACATTGTCAAATTCATCTAAGTCCAAGACCATCATCTTAAAAACACCTATCTAGCTTCTAATTGTCTAAGATTTTACTACTAAATTCACCATATGCTTATGGATCTATCATTTGTTTATGTACAGAAAATCTGTCCAGAAATCACTGAACACAGTGGTACTTGCTCTATGCTAACCTTTGTTTCCAGAATAGATGTGCACTCTCATTTTTCATGCATTTAAAGGGATACAAGAATAAATGAGATAGAAGTAGGGCACTGCTGTTGGAATTTATCCAGTAAAAATGAAATTGCTGTGCTGATCTAGTATTTGAAAGAACCAAGTTCTATGCCTTCTACTTGTGAGGTGATTCCCTATCGCCTTTCATAAAGCAATGGTCTAGCACTTTGCCTTTTGCTGGACCTGGTTATTATGCACATGTATTGAGCACTCACTCCTTTCAGTTCCACTTTGGCTAATAAAATGTGTATTAATAGTAACAGTAATAACACAGTTTCAGTGGTTCAGACAAGGTGGAGATGTTTCTGTAATTTGGCAGTTAGCGCACAGAAAGGAAAGGAAGAGGTCATGGTTATGGTCTGTGTTGCAAGGCTCTCTTGAGTGTGCTTGCAGCTCAACAAATAGGTCACATTGCAGTTTTATACTCTGATAGTGTGGCAGCAAGAATACAGAGGCAGATACTGAAAAATGTTAATTGCATCTCAGCTTCTTTTTCCTCTAAATTTTGTGTTCATATATAGTTCATATATCAGTTCTATATAGACTGATCTGAGGATTTAAAGAGTGATCTTAATCATTTATATTAACAAAACACTTTCTGGGTTTCCTCAGAACATTTTTATTTAATTATTCCTTCCTTTGTATTTTACTGATGTCTCTTCAGAATTTTTTCTTAAATGATGAATCTATATTCTGTGTGCTTACACTCATTTGCTATATCCATCCTTTATTTCCCAGGATAGTTGATATATATGGGGTACATGTGCTCGAGAAACCTTTGAAAAGATGAAAATATATGTTGCTGTAAGAGATGTTCAGTGGTCTGAAATGCATAGGTTCTAATTAGGCATGAGAGAGAACAGTGTAAAAGAAAAATTGTTAGAAAGAAAAATGATTATGTTTTTACAGATAGAGAGGTGAGATTTAAAAAGTAAGGTTAGAAACTTGCCTAAGAATTCTATGCAGAACAGAAGACTCTAATGTCATCTCTTACATTTCCTATTTACCTAGCTCATCAAAAGCAAAAATCTCAGTTCCGTTTATTTCCAGCTTTATTTCATGTGACTTCCATGGATTTACTCATTGGCTTAAAGCTGGAGGGAAAAGAATTTCTAGAACTGCTATCTAAAGTACTTTTAAGTCTTCTAGAGTTAGAAGTCTCTTTCTTCCTCAAACTCCAGTTTCCTGAAAACGTAAACCAAATTTTCTGTCTTGTCCCACTATGATTACTGTGCTAGCACTGAAAAACATCTTTCATAGGGATAGCAGGATTCAAGTTCTTGTCACAACGGTGTCTTGCTGAAACAGTATTTATTAAATATATATATATATATTTATATATACATATAAAAAAATCTTGAATGTTTCAATGGTGTAAAAATACCATAAATGCACTATTGGCCATCTCTCCTTTCTACCTGCTTCACCTAGATCCACAGGCCTATTTCCAAGTATTTTATCTCTTCTGATATGTTGATTTCATGTGACTTCATATATGAGAACTGTTTCCCCAAGTGGTGTACAAAACAGAGTAACTGAAAAGTTGTATTTATTTACTCTGTACACATCCATAATATCCCTGTCAGTAAGTAAATTACCATCTATTTTCACTAAGTGCGTGTAAGCTCAGAATTACTGGGGACAAAGGGAGCTTTCTGCTCATGTTTTCTGAGCACTGGAATGAGACACGGCACTTTCCAATTTTCATGTGCTATTAGAGACTTCTGAGAACACAATGTAAAGTGATATAAAATAATAAGGAAAAGAGAGTAATTGACATTGGTAACCAGAAAATTTCTATATCATTTATATACTAAAAGTAATGATTAAACACATTCCAGCTGTACACTCAGTTTTTCTTAATGGAACTTGTCAAGAACTTCACAAAAATGTAGTACTGTATTTGAAAACATGCTTCACAGCAAATATGAGGAAAACACTGTATTTTCCAAAAATTAATATATTTACTGATAAGTTATTTTAAATATGCCAAAAAAATATTCCAATTTTTATTAAATTTACCAGAAAGTCTAATCTGGAAATGTAAGAGTCACAAAATGGATATTTGTATGTTTTCTCTTCTACTCTCTTTTACTCATAAATAATGTGAAATGCTTTCAGTACAATGACTGAGGAAGCTTCATGCTTCCCACTCCAAATCTAAATTTAAGGGTAGGTCTTCATCTGAAAGTTCAAGAACATTATGAGGATGTCAGAGAAACATATTTAAAACTACTGATGGTCTGTTTTTTCTATTTTTTTTTTTCCTCCAGACATTAGAATACATTGCTGCAGTACATCTGAAAGTCCTAGCTTGTGGTTAGGAGGTAGTTGCCTGATGTGGGTCTTCCTGCTTTGTTCCTGACAAAGCTGCTTCACTTGTATGAAATTTTTAAGTGTTAATGCAATGAGAAAGCAGAAGAAGGTATTTCAGGAAGCTTAGTTTTGAAAGAGAGCCGTGACTGAAGGCATTCCACTCTCAAAAGTAGTTTGCAAGGTAGTTTGACTGGTGGCTAGAATATTCTCATAGAAGATGGAAGGTATGGGTTTAAACCCTCTCAGATAGAAGAACGAGCTGAAGCTGGGGTTTCCATATCCCCTTAGCTCAAGCTTTTAGTATAATGAAAGACTGTTACATTTTTAATGAGTATTTTTTCAGATTCTGTTAAAAACACCCAGCTGTTTCCTTGCATAGATTGCTCCTTGAATAGAATGCTCTGTATAAGAATGCACTTTTGAATTTTTCAGTCTCATGAGGAGACAAAGGGTGTAGGGGTGGGGAATGGTAACAATTTAGTGTTCAGCCTGAAAGACTTTTTTAACCCACCAACAAAAGAATCAATTTGAATGACTGTAGGTCATGAAGGATAAATTTTCTGTTCCTATGATTTTCAGCATCCAGAATTCAGTTGCATTTGACATGCATTGTTATCTGCCTGTCCTTATTAAAACCATCACTGAGTAGGTTTCTAAAGCTGATATATTTACACTGGGTAAAAGCTACTGTAAAAATGAAAATTTTGAAAATCCAGAAAATGAACAAATTATATAAAATAAATATAAATTAAAAAAAAAATGCTAATTGTGAAAATCCAGAAAATAAACAAAATCAGTTTGCTCTCTGAGATTATTTAAAAATAATGGAAGTGTGTATGGAGATAGAATATCTTCTGGACATTTGGAAATATCCAGATTTCCTACCATCTAGACAGAAGGGTTAATCTGCCATAAAATACACTCTTTTGCCTGCTAGCTGACATACAATATTAAACAATTTGACCTGTAAGTTACTGAGAATCATTCAGATATTTTGTTTATAAACTCACTTTTTACTTATTTCTCCCTTTATGTAATTTAGGTTATCCCTAACCTAGGGATACATAGGTCATTCCAGTGTTGTAGAATCATAGAATTGCTGGGGTTGGAAGGAACCTTAAAGGTATCCATGCCAGCTCCCCTGCAATGAACAGGAACATCTATAGCTAGTTCAGGTTGCTTAGATCCCTGTCTAGACTGACCTTAAACGTGTCCAGGGAAGGGATATCTACCATCTTCAACCTGTTCCAGTGCCTCACCACACTTGTCATTTAAAAAAAAAAAAAAAAAAAAAGTTTTTCTTAAAGCCAATCTAAATTTTGGCTTCCTTAGCTTGAAAGAAGATATCACAAGCTATCATAAAAGATGCTGCTCAAGAGTCTGTGGTGTTTTTGTTTGTTTGTTTGTTTGTTTGTTTGTTTGTTTTGTTTGTTTGTTTTGTTTTGTTTTTTCTTATAGTCCTCCTTTAGCCCCTTTTAGATACGGAAAGGTTGCTATCAGGTCACCCCAGAGTATTCTCCATTCTAGATAACCCCGACTCTCACTATCTGTCTTTGGAGGGGAGGTATTCCATCCCTTGGATTATTTTGTGGCCCTCCTCTGGATGTACTCCGATAGGTCTATGTCTCTCCTGCACTGAGGACTCCATATCTGGATGCAGTACTGCAGGTGATATCACACCAGTGTGGAGCAGAGGGTCAGTATTACCTCCCTTGATCGGCTGATCATGCTTCTTTTGATGCAGCCCAGGATACATGGCCTGGATGACACGTTCATAAAAATCTGCATCAGTGGAGATGATTTACTGTTGCTGTCACAGCTGCTGAAACATGCCACCCACCACCTCACTGTGCTTGTATCAACTGTTTGGTCTCTGTAAACGTTCAAGCAACCACAATAAATTTCAGTAGGTGCAAATTTTTCCCACATGGAGGAATTCAATGACACACCTTTGCTTTGTATGCACCTCCATGCCAGATGTTTTCTCAGATTGTCCCTCTCCTGTTGTCTGTTGTACAACAAATATATATATATAATGGCATATTGTTGGGAAGGTTCAGTGTCAACTGTCATGCCACCAACCTCTGCCACTGATGTCCCAGGCTACCATAATAAAATAGGAGGCATTAATTTTGGAGCAGCCCTCATAAAATGTACAGCCCTCTTTCCAGATGCTTATAACATTGTTTCTAATCTTGTTTTCACATTTCAAGTATATGTTTTCACAATTCAAGTATATGTTTTCACAAATACACTCCTTAATCATATTCAATATAACTCTGAAAACTCTACTTGATGTTTCCACTTGGGTAAGCAGTGAAATCAAAAACCTTTATTACACCCTTCTCTCAAGAGGGCCACTGTGGCAGCAGTTGGCATGATTTGAATCACTGAAATGTTACTAGCTGTGAAAACAGAATTTAAGGAAGCATTTAGTGCATGATGAAAATTCACTGCCTGAATTTTGAATGTGTGTTGGTTCTGTCAGCTGTGATGCACTACCACTGCATTTGCAAATTCTTATTTGATAATAAGTGAATTAACATTTCCTGATTTAAAGATGGGGAGAGGGGAGATGGCTGGAGTGACTGGTGATTCCACAAAAGGTGACTAACTGCAGAGCTATTCCAATACTTTCTGTACCTTACACTTCTAGTAGGCACTCTGAAATTAAATGAAAGGACAGAAAATTCCAGTCAATCCAATAATAAAAATTAGCCAGTTATGCATTAGTATTGAACATACACATTGATTCTGTCACTGTACTGTGCAAAGTTTAATAAAAAAGTTTAAAAAGTAGTGATTATCTTGCTATTTTTCTGTCTTTAGATGTATTATTTCAGATAATTTTGATAAAGTACAAGACAGAAAAGAGCAATAAAACAAAGTGATATTACTACAACTCTCAGAATTTAAAATAAATATCCTACTGTGTTACTGCTGAACAAAAAAAAACTAACACTGTCATAAAAGGAAATTTACCAGTTTTTATAATCAGCAAGATGGTAGGAAAATCTTTTCATAGGATAAGGGTAAACAAGGAACTGGATTTATCATAAAATCATAGATTAGAATGTGCTGGAAAGGACCCACAAGGATCACAGAGACCAACTCCTGGCTCTGCGTAGTACCACCGAAATTCAAACCCTGCATCTGAGATCAGCGTCGAAATGCTCACTCCGGGCCGTGCCCACAGCCCTGGACATCCCGTTCCGTGCCCACCGCCCTGTGGTGCAGCCCCTTTCCCTGACCCCCAGCTGCCCTCCCCTGACAGCTCCATGCCGTTCCCTCGGGCCCTGTCGCTGTCACACAGAGCAGAGCTCAGCGCTGCCCCTCCCCTCCCTGTGAGGAGCTGCAGCCGCCATCAGGCCTCCCCTCAGCTCCTCTGCTCTGCACTGAGCAAACCAAGGGACCTCAGCCACTATTCTTACACCTTGCCCTTTGGACCCTTCAACATCTTTGCTCTCTGGCAGTTTATGTCCTTCATATTGTGGTGCCCAAAACCGTACATAGTGCTTGAGTTGTACAACTTCATATAAAAAAATAAGAATAGGAATAATTTCAGGCTACTTACAATCCCAGCTTGGCAATTCTGAAAGTAATTCAGAAATTATATTTATCAAGAACTATGTTTTCCTGACTCTGAAAGGAAAATACATAGGTAGTCAGTTCCCAGTTTTTTACTTCCCCTTATCACTTGCTATAGATTAAGACAAAATCTCAGGTGCCTGTGGTTTGTGTGAGTTTGGGGAGTTTAGCTACCTCATGGAAATGTTATAAAGAGAAAATAATAATATTTGAAAAGAATGGAGGACTATGTTTGTGAAAGATAAAAAGTAGATCTAACACTGAAGAGAATTCATTCCCCATCTGTTTGTTGGCAGCATGACCTTAATCAAACACCTCGTAGAGAAAGATAAAAGATAAAAATTCTGACTGCATTGAATTGTGTCTCAGTATCACTAGGTTCCTTAGAGAGCTGGAAGATGTCATGGTGATATTTTTTGTTTGTTTTATTGATTTCTTATACAGCAGGGGCGATATAAATCCTATTTTCTTCTGTTTGTCCTTGAACTTGTGTATTTTACACAAAGGTGAGGATTTTGATGGGCATCAGAGCTTCAAATCAATCAACAGCTTTGTATAAGTTAGCTGACAATAGAAACCAAGAACAATGTTCTGCAGGGGAGAAAACAAAATAAGATTTAACGTATTTTCTACTTTCACAGAGAACTGATAATGCAGTAGTGTTTTAGCTGCTGCTGAACAGTTTGCACAGTGTTAAGGCATTTTAGTTTCTGTCTCTGACCCTGCCAAATGAACAGATTAGGGGTGTGCAAGAGGCTGGGAAGGAGCACAATGAGATACATGCTATGCATTAACCGAGAGATATATCATGCCATAGAACATCATGTTCAGCAATAAGAACAGAGAGGAGAGAGCTTAAGAAGGCTACCCATCTTTTACTTCTCCTTCCACTTAACAATATTTATCTTGCTCTTACTCTTCTTTTTCTCTTACTCCATCCAACTGGATAGACAGAGGTGGGAAGTGTGTGCCTTTATGGTGCTTGGCTGCCACCAAGGGTTAACACCGTCTGATCCAACAGTTAGAGCAGCAGCCAAGTAAATCATAAAAAGAGAGATCTGTAAGTGCTATGGACCTGATGTGAAAATATGAATGGCACATCCTTTTCTTTACAGTCACTCTAGCAGTCAGCACAGAAATAATTAGAACACACTTTCCTCTAACAGCACTTATCCTTTTGCATGTTGCTACAAACCTTTCCTAAATTCCCCAAACCAAGCAGTATATATATATATATATATATATATATATATAAATAAATATTTGGGGTTGTCATCTGAAAACCAATTTTCCCCTTGTGTTCATAGTGAAACTGATTACAAGTTATATAAATGCAAGTTTTTTCATGACAGCAGAACAGAACTGATACAGCATAATAATTTATTCATTAAAGTGTAAATGAGCAATTTATAATAAGAGATAGCTGTATAGTTTGTTCCAGCTACTCTTGTTGTAAATCTAAATGTGTGTATTCAAAACTGGTGGTTTCCCAAGCTGTTTCTTTGCAAATCTTTTCAGTTTAATCTCTTCAAACTTCCTTGCAACAGAAGTTACAATATTTTATTGAAGAGATATCAGTCTCCTGTAGTCATCAAATGGTGAGAGCTCATTAAAGGCCGTCTGAATGGGAAAGGAACATGGAAGAGAGGGGAAGAAGAGAGAAAGGCAGAAATAATACTTCAAATTACTTGTGTTAAAATTCACGTAGGTCTTAGTGATTGCAATATACTTTATTCACAGGTTTTTTTAGAAGCCAGCTTAAAACACTTAAACAAAAATCCTTTTCTTTTTTTTCTTTTTTTTTTAAATCAATTATGGATACAATGTAAAATTTAAAAAGTAGGATGTACATCAGCAAGTTCAGTTTCTTTTGAGTTCTAAGATATTCAATATAGTTTTCAGTCAACAGTTATAAACTACTTTGCAGATAAGTTTCTATTGTGTTTTATCCCCATTATATAAATATCTAAAATTTATTCAGTGGTTGTCAATGTCCATATTATTAGGCCAAATACTGTTCCATTAACAACATTTAAAATTAATTGCTCATAAGATATTTTGATTATAATGAAGAAAAGCAGTTCATCAGCAAACACAGTATCAAATTATTATCCATATTCATCTAAAAAAGATTTCAATACATGAAAATTATCCAGCTTTTTCCATTTAATATTTTGACTTAGCAGGAAAAGTTGCAGGCTGACACTACAAACACTGGGGATTTTTCACTGGCAAATAATAGGTGGGAAGCACCACAGGTTTATCATGTCAAATACAAAGACAAACTCTGCAGTGTTTATTCTAGTAGGAATTAAATCTGTTATTTGGAACATTCTTTAGACAAATATTTTCCTTTTGGTGTGGTGATAGTAAAGAAAGGAAATAAAGTAATTTCTTTAACATACCAGTGGCTAATGCATGTTAAAACAGTGTTGGCTGTGCATCAGAAATTCAGGTATTTTGTTGTTGTTGTTGTTGTTTCTTTGTTTGTAGTTTGTTTGTTTGTTTGTTTTCACAGGAAACAACAAGTTTCACCAGAGTGATGACTTGGTCATTCTTTAAGTGCATTTTACTTTTGTATTTCTAATGGTACAGAGATAGTTTGAACATTTTACGAAGACAACAGTGACACTTTAATGTGTGTGCTTGACAGATGCAGATCTTATTTACTGTATTAAAATGAATCAGTGACAAATTTGACACTGGCTACTTCAGATATGCAGCTCTCTATTTTACTGTCTTAGAAATCCTACTACACATCACAACTGAACAAGATGGAGCAAACATGAATAAATTTTATGGAGACATGGACAAGAAGACTGGATAGATGCTGCTACTGAAATTACTTGGAGATCAAATTTGAGACATACAGTCATTCTGTTGACAGCATCAAGCTCAGGACATCTTTAGCTAGGGAGGGTAGACAGACTGAAGTTGAATATTTTGAACAAAGAAACAAAATCTCTCAAGTAGCAATAGCTGAACTAAGTTGAAATTAGATTGTATGTTGGTAATGATTAAGTGGAGAAACTCTTGATTACACTAGTTGGACAAAGACAGGACCTCAAGTATTATTCAGCCTTACAAAGTTAAACTAGAACAAGGACAAAGTTAATCTAAAACTTTGTAAAGGTTTAAAACTTTGTAAAGTGTAAACCTAAAGACTTTGTATAAGGCACAGAGAAGATCTTGTATTTGGTGCTGTGATGTCAGTGTTAAAGAAAGATAAAGAAAAGCAGAGGTGCTTCAGTTCAGGTTCTCAGTGTTCTTTAGATAGTACATTGTTACCAAAGAGCCTAATGCCCATTGATGTAATTGGTTTCAGTGGGAATCTGGGGTCTTAATAGTCGTGAGGCACACAAATTCCTTCGAGGATACAAACTTAACTTTCATAGTTTGGCAAAAGAATAGCTGAAAATGGATACTGTTCTTTCTAAATACTTCAGGGACATAAACACTTGTGAGGGAGAAGAATCACTTACAGAACAGATAATATGGATGCAAAATGAAATAAGTACATCTGGGTTATGAATAAATCTAAGGTGGAGAAAGATTTCTAACCACCAAGATAGCAAAGTTTGGCCATAGGGAGATTAACAGAAACCTTCTGTCTCAAATAATGGGGACTAAAAAACTTTGCTACTTTTATGAATAGAATTGTCAAATATACTGTTGCTGTTCATCTTGCTCCACACTTCTACTCTGAACAGTTTTTCTTGTATTCACACATATTGTCTCATAACAATAACATTTATTTACTGAAATATTGGGAATTGTTGTAAATGTCACTAGTCCTAACAAATGCCCCTCCATGTGTCTCACTTGTGCTACTGTACAAATTGTTTACAGGCTACAATATTGACAGAGACCAGCTCACGACGCCTGGGACAGACGGGCTTAGGCTCTGGTGGCGCAAAAGCAAAGTTTATTGAAGGCACAGGCCTTTTATAGATTGGTTATACATCATTACATCATTACATCATTAATTTGCTATTGTGATCTAGAAAACAGAAACCTTCAATGCTAGCAAGTTGTACTGTACTGTACTGTACTGTACTGTGATCCTTATCTTACTTCTCTGTATTCCTAGTTGCTATAACAATACATTTGTGATCTGCTGCCAAGCCTCCCACCAGGTGTGTTCCTGCAATATAGTACCTATCCCTTTCAGGATAGATGCCATTTACCTGGTTACTGACCCTTTCAGGCCAGTCACGCAGTTTGCACAAACACAGTTCCCTACACAATATTGCTAGTCCCTCACTCTTGGAATAGACCTTGCAGGACGTCTCATTGTTTTTCTTTCATCTGAAGCAGTAGAATGCTCTTCTAATCAAGATCAGTGGCAAAACCACTGCTGCTGCTTTGGGACGGTTGAGATGAATCCCTCTGCTTTGCATCTCCCTTTTCATAACTATATGAAAGAAGCAGCTTATCTCTGACATCTTTTGTCTTAGACTGACTGTGGGATATGAAAGAAAGAGTACAGTTCAGAATCATTTTAAAGTATTTTCTCTTTCTACATAAAACCAAGGAAAATAGAAAATAAATAAACAGCAAAATAAAAATCTGACCAGTGTGATAATGTTTTTGCTTTCTTTTTTTTTTTTTCTTTTGTTTTTCACAAGATTATTTCATGTCTGTGTCTTTTCTTCTTCAACAGCAAGCTCTTGGGCATGCAGTCTGTAAATAAATAGATAGATAGATAGATAGATAGATAGATAGATAGATAGATAGATAGATAAGATTTGTGAATTCTTGGAAAACAAGCAATTAAAAATGCATTTGAACTATTTGGAAGCACACTAATTGAGTCTGGGTTGGAAAAAAAAAACAACACATTACTCTGTGGCAAAATTGTCTCACAGTGCTGTGAAAAGACCTTGGCTAGAGGGAAGTCCATTCTCAGGGAATTTCTTCAGTGCAGGTGTTGAAATGGAACCATTGCATACTCTTCAGGTGCATATTTTTCTCTATGGAGGACCTAGCTTCATTTCAAATATTCTTACTCCAAACTAGTACATCAGTTATAGCACATTAGCATTTGCAAAGATATATCAAAAGTATGTCAAAAAGGAAAGAGTCAACAGTTTACTTTGATCAAGTTTCACTTATATCATTTTTCTTTTACAGAAGCAAATCAAAATGCGTTTCTTCATCAAAGTGTACTGCTGTCTCCAATTTAAATCACGTACACATACCTTTCCCCCAAGATAAAGCTAGCATGACCTACTTGATTAATGTGATTACAACTGTGTGTTACATCTGGCTATAAGTCTATTTTGGATACTGAAATGTATTATGTGAGATATTTAGGTAATAGAATACTATTTAAGGATGCTATTTAAGGACATAGATCTATAAACCATCTTTTAAACAATGTCTTCTAATGGCATCTCAAAAAAAATATCACTTTCATTACTATATATTTTTTGGTTTTGACACAGTGACTCATGAAACAAGAATTAAAGGGGTGGTTACACATATCCCAAATTATTTTAAAATTTTTACAGTATTCTCCTTACATGTGCCCCTCATCTGAGCCATTAACATTTGACATTGGATCTGTAGCACTTTGATCACTTTAAAAAGGCATCCATTTTGAACTAACATAGCATCTAACATCCTTTAAACTAAGCAATAGGACTTAGATCATTTACAGAAGCATTGTTCCTTAAGAAAAAAATGAATGAAATGAATATAAATTTCCAACAGCACTTATCTGCTGCTCATAGTACACATTTATTCAAATAAATGGACATTTCATTCAAGTGATTAGAATTATACGGAAAAAAAGTCACAAAGGACTGAATATAATTCTGGAAAACAGAACATTATTGCTTCTAAAGAAGCTTATCTCTGCTTACTCCCTCCATAGAAAATTGCAATGCAATTTAGCTACCCCATAGTCAAATGTAACTCTCTTATAGGAGAATTTACTTTTGAGTCCAAATATCAATTTTAAACATCATTTCTCACTAAAAGCAGATGATTTTTATAAGGAAGTTTTGCTCTAGACACATAAGTGCAGCTTTCTACATTAAAAAAAAAAAAAACATGGAAATCTGCAGAACATAGTCTTAAACCTGATGACTTGGAATTCTTAAGATTTTTTTTTTTTTTTTTTTGAAGTGAAATGACAGCTAAAAATAGATCTACAAACTTTAGAGTGAATCTTAGGGAAATCTAATAGTGAACAAAAAGGATCATTGCCTTTGTTTTGTACAGCAGTGGAAAATCTCATTAAGCCTGCAGGCAAAATTTTTTATCTTGATCTTTCTGGACAAAAATTGTGGCTCTCTCTTCCAGATACCCACAGTCAAGTTCACAAGAAATGAGAATCAGTATCATATTTCCTGATAAATTCTATTTAATATATGTACTTTTACAAAAGGCTTCTCCTCAAATTTATGAGGTTGTACCAGAAGACTTGTGTCTGAGTCAACAGCTGATTATTCCACTGAAAATCATTTTTGTGACCCTCCTCTGGATGCACTCCAACAGGTTCACATCTCTCCTGTACTTCACATCTGGACACAGTACTCCAAGTGAAGTCTGACCAGAGCAGAGAAGAGGGGAAGGATTACCTCCCTGAACCTGCTGACCACTATTCTTTTGGTGCAGCCCAGGAAATAGTTGGCTTTCTCAGCTGAAAGGACACATTGCCGGCTCATGTCCAGATTGCTATCCACCAGTATCCTCAAGTCCTTTTTCGCAGGGCTGTTCTCTATTCTTACAATCCTCAGCTTGTATTTATGGTGAGAATTGCCACAACACGGGTGCAAGTTTTTTCACTCAGCTTTGTTGAACCTTGTGAGGTTCTTCCAGGCTCACTGCTCAAGCCTGTCTAGGTGTCCCTGGATGGCATCCCATCCCTTGAACATGTCAATTGCACCCCACAGTTTAGTGTCATCCATGAACTTGATGAGGATGCTCTCAATTTCACTGTCAATTTCATTGATGAAGATATCGAAGAGTATCAGTCCCAGTGCTACCCTTTGAGGTATACCACTCATAACTGATCTCCATTCAGATATTAATCCATTGACCATTGCTCTCTGGATATAATTTTTACATGTAGCAAGGTTAACGTGGACACACTCAGAATCTGGTGGTATTTTCAAAGCCATTTAATTTAAAACTTTGCATTAAAACCTTGTACTGTGGCTGAAGAAGCTGTGAAATGTGGGAATGTTTGATTAGTAGGAGAGAAGGAGATGTAAGTAGCTGTACCAGATCAGCTCCGTGGTTGACTGTGTCACCACCTCAGTAGAAGAGCAGCTCAAGGGAGCTGCAAGTAAACTAGTTGTGAGATGCTTAAAAACTCACCAGTTGATGTCTCCTGTCATAAGGAATCAAACATTGACGAATCTGATGGGGTATGAGATGATTTGAGAAAAAACTCCCCAAAGGCTTGTTTGTATTTCCACGTCCTTACTTGCTCTTAACAATCTGTTCCTTAATGAGCTTTTCCATGAGGGTTTCTGTAAAATAGATATTTCCTTAAATAGGCTTACTTAAGTAAGATCTCTGCTATATTAGTGAATTTCAGACGGAGAGAAGTATTTGCTTTTATATGTTTTGGTTGGAGATAAATTCATATTGCCTATTAACATCTAGCAGAAACTTTCCCTGAACTTTATTTGCAATTTGTACTGTAGTGGTGGGTGAGTTGCTAGGCAAGAAGAACATTTTATATCCTCAGAGACATGACTGTGCTAAGATTTAAAGATAATCCCAATGTTTTAATAAAATCAATGGAAAGACAATAGCCTCATAAAAATATGCTGCATAATTTTATGTGTGAATGAATCTACATGTATAACTGATGAAGACTATATTATCCAAATACATAGGTCTTTTATCTATCCATATTTATTATTTTCCCCCTAATAGGGAAAGACATAATCTCTGTGGGAAAAGAAAGCAGAGATTTAATGCTGCATCACTCTCCAATGGGCCTTGAAACAACAAGAATGACCAAGGCCATCTCTTACAGCTGTAATTTATGCTGCTGCCAATTTACTTCTTATACAAAGAAGTAGCAAAACTATCTGGAGTTGAAAGGTGTAGAACAGTATTTTGAGAAAAAGTAGACAGGAGAACACCTGTGCTGCTATAGTAGCATCTCCCTTTTTCTTTGAACTTCGTCCTCAAGTGTTGTTATTATTCAGGTATTACTTGCCTGAATAAGCCTGTATTTTCTTTCTCTCTTTGGGCTGTGAAAAACCAAAATAAGAAGAAATGCTGCTTTTGTTTTTGTTGTTTGTTTGCTTATTTGTTTTTTTCTCTAACTTTAACGCTTATTTTCCTGTATCTTGTAAGTAGTATTGCATTAAAAACTGCAACATAAAAAAAAGTGAATGTTGTGACAATAAGACTTCCTCTTTTAACTTCTTTATTGTGCAGATGTTAAGACAATTTTAGACTTTCTTGTGATTCATAAATATAAAATGCTCATGAAGAGATTTCTGGTTAAAACATACTTCACACTATTTGTTCAGTAATAAGAACTTCAAATAGTGTAAAATCTACTACACACTTCCAGTGAAAAATTATTCTCTCATTGCAACTGCATTTTTTCTATTATTATTTAGATTGTTACAAGTTTGTACTAGGTGGGTCATGAGGTCTTATGCACATTACTACTTGATCTGTTTTATTCTTCAAAGCAACCACTGAATTTTAGAAGGGCTCTGAAAGTTTGGGATAAACAATTTTAGTTCTCATTGTCACTGTACCAAAAACTTAGATGAAATTATTAGGCTATTTTTTTAGTTCTCTGGATGAGACAGCTATTATAGAAAATGAATTTTCATTGGATATATGAAGGTGAAATTCTGATTGATGAGAAACAAAAACCAGAAGTGAACAGATTAAAGTATAAATGAAAGTGTTCCATCAGATAAGAAAATCAGATGACAAGTGAAAGGAAGAATATAGGAATTAAGTAAGGAAGAATATAGAAATTAAGTACTGACCAAAAAACATCTAAAATAAAGAAGAAGATTGTAAGAATTAGCAAAAGAAGAAAGCTTTGTTAACAGAGGTCTAAAAAGATCTATAGATGTTACAATGTGTCCAGAACTGAATTCTTATTCATACTCCTTCCCCCTCAGCACTCATGAGCACATCCCATCAGAATCCACGATTTTTCAGTCTCCTGAAGTATTTTATAATGCTCTTCCAACAAGGGTATCTCTTCCTTGCTTCAGACTTCTGCCTTCATTTCTGGGTTTTGCGATTCCTGAAAGCCAGTCTTACTCATAAAATAGAGGCAAAGAAGTCACTACTTCAGCCTTTTCCATGTCCTGTGTGAACAGGTTCCTTATCTCCTCCAGCGGTAGACCCACATGTTCCTTAGTCTTCCTTTTGCCGCCTATGTTCTTTTCATTCTTATTCTCCTTTTTGTCTTTGACATCCAGATTCAATTCCACTAAGGATTTAGCATTCCTAAGTTCATCCAGGGTCACTTGAATAATGTCACTGTATTCTTCCCAAGACCTTCTCCAAATCCATCTTTTCTTCTGCCCTCCCTGGTCTTGGTTTCTGTGTTTGACTTTGCCTTGGATCCATGGAGGCCACCTCACTTTTTTTTTTTGTCTGACTTCCTATTCATTTATTTGGGCTTCTCTTGAGCTTGGAGAAGGCAATCCTTGAATATAAACAAGATTTCTTAGGCTCTTCTTTCTTCTAGGGACTTATCCTAGGGAACTGTACCAAGTAAATCCTTGAAAAGGTCTGCTCTCCGGACATCCTGACACTGTGATCTCCTGAAGTCCAGAGTTGTGAGCTTATACTGCTGTAAGGATTTTGATCTCCATAATTTCACTGTCACTGCAGCCAAGGTTACCTTTGAACTTCACTTTCCTAACAAGTTCTCCCTTGTTGGTGAGAAAGAAATACAGCAGAGTACCTCTCCTCATTGGTTTCTTTATCATCAATTCTCACTGGGAACCTCTTGGATTGCTTATGTCCTGTTGTATTGTCCCTCAAAGAGATATTGGGGTAATTAAGCCCCTCCCAAGGCACATGAGGCTCATCCCACCTATCTGTAGATTACTTCATCTGCTTGTTCTATCTGGTTAAGTGGCTTCTAGTAGACCCTCCTTTTCTTGAGGACAGTCACCTTCATCTATCCTTCTATAATCCTAACCCATAAACTTTCAGTTGGCTCTTCATCTATCCTCAGGTAGAAAAGCTGCTCCCTTACATAAAAAGCAAGTCCCATTCCTCATCTTTTCAGCTTGCCCTTCCTAAAGAGCCTCTATCTCTCCTCTGTCAGTTGTGAAAATGTCTCATCACACATCTATGTTGTTTCCTTTTGTATTTAATGATAGCTTCTTTTAAAGTAGTGCACTTAGAGTAATTTTCACAGAGGCAGCATACAGAATTTTCATTAACAATATTGATTAGGATTTCAAACTGTAAATCTCTAGAGTAAAACACACAATATCTAGTTTGACTTTTTGTTGGTTGTTTTTGATTGATAATTAAAGCTGTAATTATCAAGCAATGTTTGTACTATATCTACTTGATTTTTGTCTCTTGTTCTTTAGAAAAATAAAGCAGGATACTCAACTACTCAGCTTGCACAAAACTCACTAAGGAATAATAACATTTTTAATTAAATATTCCACTGCACCTATTTCCATTATAGCAGCACAGCATGTAGTTTACTTTTATTTTTTATTTATTTATTTATTTATTTTTTCATTTACTTCAAGTGCAAGTAGCTCATTTGTATAGACTGGGATGACAGCCATCTTCAAGCTAAGCACGAAAGGTAGATTTTATTACATTAAAAATTGAAAGAATAAAATATATTTATTTGTAGGCAGTGTATTCTGATTTCTGGAAGAAAGGAACTAATTCATAGAAGGATTTTTTTTTTTCAAAATCACTGTTTTGTCTTACTTCTAAATAAAATATGTTTTCTACCATAGTTTCATAGTTTCTATCCTTATGTAATATGGATATTGTAGAAAGAAGATATGAATCATGTCCTTCTGAAAATCACTGAAATAAAAATATTCTGGAAACATGCAGTCTTCTACGCAGCATAGTTTAGTAGAAAAAATGAAGAGGGTAACACAGTGCATCTATTTTATGTCTTTGTTATTCACGGAGGTGTAAATGCAGACGGTTAAATGGAGTCTATTAGACTACACTATGCTGTTTCATGTAGCATGTTCTAAGTATTAACAAGGTCCTCTCGTCACTTTTATTGATGTTCTTTCTTTCAGATGCACCTTCCAAATCCACTTAGGTTGTGTGTGCGCAGTGCTATACCTACAAACTGCTCCTAATGAAAAATTAGGAGATAAACAACTAGAAATGCTTGCAACTTCTTGACAGTGTTCAAACAAAAGTGACATGGGCTTTTGGCATGGATTTAGTTTTTCATATGGTTAGGATGAGATCTGTGGATGGAAACTGACCTGCTCGAATTTGCAGCATTATTTGACATTCATGAGTGTTTGAATGGCAGATCAAATCAACAGAAAAGAAATGCTGAACCTCAATAACCTGCATAAGTTTAGAACAAACTTGCCTACTTTCTCTTTTTTTTTTTTTTTTTCCTCCTCCCCCTTTCAAATAATGCTACAATTGGATTGTTACAAACCAAAACACAGTCATACATGTGTTAAGTATTTTAGTTTGTTACCAGTTAAATGAGTGAAGAACTTCCTATTTTATTTATTTTGTTTTGTTTTGTTTTTGCTTGTTTGTTCGTTTATTTTTCCATGGCAATATTTTTGTATCTTAGAACCTGAGTTTGTTGTTTGGAGTTCCGGAACTGCATCTGTACCATCCAAAATAAACATGCTACAAAGCTAATGCTCCACTTAGAAGGTTGTACTGAAGAGGACAATCTTCTTATTGTAGTAAGCAAAGGCCAAATGATAATTAAACAGAAACAATTTGAGATATTAAATTAAACAGTAATAGTTTACCCAGTGATTTTGACCAGTTTCATTTCTTACTTTTCGTTACATTTCTTCTGGTAGATTACGGGGAACAAAAACATGATTTTGTAGACTTGAAATGAAGGCTGTAACTGCACTGCATTTGGGGGCTTATTTCAGGCTTATTTTAGGCTAATATTAAGCTTTAGCTATCACAAAGGGAACTTCAGATGCTTCAAGTTCAGCAAAAATTCATAAGACAACCAAGCAGGTAGGCAGTGCCAAGCTATTTCTGTTTCAGTGTTCTCAGTACATGTGATAGCTAGATTAAAGCTAATTCAAATACCCTGCACATGCTGTGATTGTATTTCATAATTACAGTATACACAAACTTAAATGATAATTTAGTTTCATCCTACCTGGCTTGTCTGTGGGAACAGTTGAAATTCAAGCACTAACAGCTTTAGATACTAGCACAATAATGGTGACGCCAGTTAGATCATAGCAGTGAATAACCTTGACAATTTACTGCTCTAATAGCTATTGAATGTATGTGAATGATGGAAAACTTCAGGATACCAGTCTGCAAATTCTCTGCTGTGGCTTCCCTACAATCCACAACTATTTTCTCTTTCCCTTTTGCCAAGGCAGCTACTTACTTCAGCCAGCATATTAGACTAAGTCTCAAATTCCACACCACAGGATGAAGCTCTGTAATTGAATGAGCTGATCAAATAACTTTTTGCACAGAGCAGTCCTTCTTTGCTTACAGGCACAATTTGTTTCCCCCTCTGAGCCACTTAAACTGTTAGGAAACGATTCTATATTAATTTTATTAGCTTTCTGTTGGCTAAGCAAGTTGAACTGTTTTATTTTGGAATCAGATGAGTGCCAATCAGTGGAAGAGAAAACAATGAAGTGAGCATCCAGGAGGAAAGCACAGGTGACAAAGGGACAACCAATTTTACTGAAAGTGAGCTATTACCTTGCTGCAGCTTTAGCATTGACTCTCGCCCTCAGAGATGCAAATGTGCAGCTCAAAGTTTCAGTTTACAGTGCCAGTGAAGGACTTTGTGCTGAAGAAGCTGACAAATATGCCTGCATTATCTCTGCTGACTCTGCTGTTGAACTCTGTCAGAAGGGCAGAGCTACCAGCTGGGGGCTGTCGCAAGATTTGTCATTGCTTGCCAGTCAGTGTCCTCTCTCTGTGCTCACTCCTGCTGAGTCTGTGACTAACTATAATGCATTCATTTGGTCTTATTATTGTACTGAAGCAAAACTGTTTGGCAGAAATCTGCAGGACTTCAAAGTTCCTTCTGTATGAGAAAAAGTTTAATAGAATGGCTGTTTACTTTTTAGAAAGCAAGGTCAAGGTAGTCTTAGTTTCACAGAAATAAAATAATAATAAAAGCAGAGAGAAGGGGGTAAAAATACCTGTTTTAAAAATTATTTTATTTTAACCCATTATCTGTTTAAAATGGAAATAGAGATCTAATTCTATTTTACTTATGCTTAATTTCCTAATTTCAATATATTCTGCAGCTTGCACATCACTGATGAGTTTCAAGGGCACTACTATGATGTGTTAAGGTAGCACTCAAAACTTAAAAACCTAATCATTCAAGCAAGGCTCCATATTCAAAAAGTGACGTAACTGTATTAAGTCCCTTTAAAGTTTGCTGTGAAAACTAATATTTCAATAATTTATAAGTTGTTTCATTAAACTGGAAAATTCTAGTTTTATAAACATAATTTCTCTCATTCATAGCAAAAGAAAAATAAATTCTGAGAAGTAAATCTTTTACAGTAGTGATGAAAAATGCAAACAAAATGCAGGCCTAGTAATATCTAAATTGCAGTAATATTGTAGGTTAAAAATACTAATTATGTACACTACCTTTCACAAGAAGACAAAATCACAGCATCATTTTCATTCTCCATTCCATTATTTGGGACAGAAGAAGAGAGGAGGAAGAAAGTTCCCAAGTGTTTTGTTAGCATGGTGTGCAACAGTCATTTTAGCTTGTCATATAAAAGTAGCTTAGAGAGCTGAAAGAGACAAGAGATTTTTGCAGAGAGATCATCTGGATTTTTGTCCCAGGAAGACACTCTGCCAGTGAACTCAATAGTTCATGGGAGAAAAAATGTATTGAGTCCAAATAAGCTCACCAGCTGTGATAATTTAAATAATTGTCCATAGGTAATTTACAAAGTCTGTTTCATGATGTTGAATTATTATAACAAATTTCCTCTGATTTTATTTTAAAAAATTCTTTCACATTAAAATAGAAAGGGTATTGTTGGAAAGGACTATACTGTGCCCCTCCAGATCAGAAAGAGTAGTTAAAAGCAGGTTGGGATGATGTGTTAGGAGAAGCCCAGGAGAGCCAGTGTTCCTTCCTCTGTCTGTGGGAAAGAGTTCATTCTGAAACAATGGAAAGTTACCCAGAGCAGAACAAAGAAGTCGATGTTCCACTGGGCTTTATATGCTGGTGGAAGCCTCATCAAAAAAAAGACAGGTACGGAGGAAAAACAAATCAGAATCTTTAAGAAGCAAACACTGTTTAGAGCGTGAGCTTAGGCCAAGGTCAGAAATAGCCTGACCTAACTAAGCAGCAAAACTTAGAAAACAGTTTGAAGTGAAAATGCCACAGATCAGGAGAAGAGAAAGGAAAAAATATTACAAAAGGCTTTAAACAGCTTGAGATAGCCTCTCCTTCAGGCTGGAGACCCCTGAAAATTATGACCAAAATTATGAATACAGGAGTTATTAATTAATCTTTCTTATCTTGCTACATGCTTCTCATCTTACTAAACAATACATAGTGGTGATCATGAAGTCCTATACTATTGCTAGTGTTTGATCATACAGATTTTGATTTTGTATTTTACGCTACAATGCTTAAATGGCATTTTTCATTATTAGTTGGTAGGTGATTGTTGTTTTTTTTAAGGCTAAAACATATACTTAAGTTTTGCAGGGGTTAAGGAAGCGATTCTCACAAGGTTTTCCCTTCTCATATTCAGCACTAAAATATCTTTACATCTAGACTTTAATCAAGGGAAGAAACTGTACTGTCCTGGAAAATGGGAGTCTAGCAACACATTAAACTGGGAGTAAACAGAGTGCTATAGAAACAGCTAGACACCAACTTAATCTATGAATTTGCTTCTGCCATTGGGGAAAAAAAAAAAAAAAACAACAAAAAAAAACTTTAGGGGTCTCACAAGCTTTGACTTGTCTTATTTTTTTTTTTTTTTGTCAGGAAGAATTACAATGTAAATGAAAAAACAAACGAATAATTTCATTGTCTTAATATCAAAACAAAAACAGGGCCAAAAACCTACTCATACAATAACATTTATCCATGTAATTTTAGTCATGCAGATTTTTTCTTTATTTTAATATGCATTAATGCACTAGAATCATGTTTGATATTTTAGTAATAATTGAAATATTATGTACAGTCTTCTACCTAATTTAAACTGTATAAATAGTCCCAGTGAAGAAAATTAAGTCCATGTCAAGTCCTTACACTTCTATTATCTAGCTTTTCTTCCTATCACACTATGGCCAAGAATACAATCTCATCTCTATTTTTTTTTAGTATCTGTTTACAATAATGTTAAGAACATCAGAATTAAACTACATCTGAACCTAAGTACACAGTTTGCTCAAGATTGTTCAGATGATCAAGTACTTTTCTAAATTAGTAGCTAAGCAGATTATTTGATTAATTTATTACATTTTTATTTGGATTCCAAAGGCTGTTCTGCATTCTTTTCAGTCTCTGTTCATGAGAGAGGTTATGCTTTCTTTGTCTTGCTTATGAGAATTAATGGAAAAAAAAGGTCATTTGAGAGACTAGATGGCCAAAATTAATTACACATCTGATGTCCCTACAGATACATTTCTACTCCCTGACTTTACAAAGTAACATAGAGTTTTCTCCTTTTTGTCTAATTAAAATCTCTTGTATTGCAATTTAAGCCAACCATTTCCTGCTCTTTGCTATTTCAGTAGCATCTTAGGCATTCACACTTTATTTTTTCTGGGTTAAATAAAGAAATACTTTCTTTTTACCAACAGAAAATATAAGGACAAATATAATTTGCTATACTTTCAAAAAAGCTCAATGTCTTTGAAAAGGATCTTGATGGTAAAATGTCAAAGCTTTCAGAAAAAGCTTTCAGGAAAAAAGAAAAAAAAAAAGATAACTCCATGTGGTAAACACATTGTATCTACAAGGACTATGAAAGGAAATAAAACTCTCCCTATGAAGAGACTGAATATCCTTAGTTCTTCTGATGTTAAGTCCAGCTGTACATTGGTGTATTTCCTCTTGAGGAAATATTGAGTATTTCACTCAAGTTCCCAGCTTTCTAAAACCAACAGCAAGAGAAAAAACAAGTTCCACAAGTAGTATTTTAATATATATTTCACTCACGAACGTTTTGAAGACATTATAATTCATATTGTAGTCTCGTTGCTGGTGTGATTACCATGACTGACAGTATCAATATTCATATTCTTGACAAAACATCCTTCAGCCATTCGTTTCTCTGCTGCTGCGAAGAATGCAAATTGCCACAGCAGGTGAAAGGAAAGTGGTATGTGACAATGGAAGAGGGGAATAGGGGAGTTTCGTCCCATGTTGTTCTGTTTCTGTTGATTTTGTATCTGGACAATTTTGATGTATTTCTCTTCAAAACTTTAATATTTTATAAACACTGCTAAAAATAATTTTCTTTCTGACAAGTGGTGACTTTTTAGGAACTTTCAGTTAAGAAGAGTTGAAGGCTATAAATAAATTCTGCTTAGAGGCTCCAAGTTTAAATTAGTACCCTAAAAGTTAATAGTCACTCAATGAGTCATCAAAGTAGGATCTTTGCAGTTCTTACAGGAGCAAGTAATTTAGGGTCAGGCACAAATGTCGGCCATAAAAGTAGTATTTGCATATGTTCTTTACCTTGGGCAGAAGTTTTATGATTTTATTGTTTGTGGGAACTTTTCAGCATACTCTTGTTTACGGACCAAAGGAAAGTATTGCTAATGGATACAGTTCTGCAAAAGGAATTATACAAGTAAAGTTCATGTTCTGCAGGTACATGAGAAGAGAAAAGAAAACTTTTGAAATGGACACAGGATTTTCTGGCTGAATATTTGGTCTTGAAATGCAAAAGTGAGTGTGCAAGATTAAGTGTCTTTACACACTGTAATTCATGTCATGGAGCTAGGTTTGTGGAGTAGTCTGTTCAGTGGTGGCTGTACTGATTTTAGTAGTTCAGTGGAGATATTTACAGGACTTTTCTGGTAGATTTGTTTGTATTTTTAATGTATAATGGTGAAAAAAAGAAGTCATAGAATCAAGTAGTCATAGAAAATAAGAATGATTTATTCTTTTAACATAAAACTAACAAAATAAAAGTATTTAGCTGTTGTATACTGAATGGAGAAAACAACAACAACAACAACAAAAGCCAGTTATATTGCGAGAGACCTTGTAGCTTTGTCTTGTATCCTTTTTCCTTCTTAGCCCAGCTACCACATCCGAGAGAAATCACCACTGACAGCTATTTCTTTGATGCATTTTCATGTACTCTGAAAATACAGGCATGCAGGTGAAGAAGGTGACCAATACCAACTCCTTAAAAATGTCCTTTTCAGTTCACTTTAACACTAATCTTGGCACAACAGCACATAGGAAATAAATGAAAAAAGCATGAGTATTAACGTTTAATAGTGATTTAATGAAAAGGGGAAAAGAGGACAAAATACCCATGTATTTTGCAAGATACTGTGCTTTTTTTTTTTTTTTTTTTTTTTTTTTTCCAGCTTATAAGAATTAAAAATTTTGGCCTTGATAATATTATCTTGGAAATTAGTAGCTCACACAGTTCTTTTGTAGGATTTGTTCTTTTACACCTTCATAGCACTGTAGTGCCATTGGATGTTATACTAAAGCATAGTCTCAAAGATTTTCTTGATATCTGTAAGACTCCATTAAACCTCTCTGTTTTCAAGATCCATGTCTGGTTCTATTATATGCAGTTACAACATCTGTTCCTTCTTTGTCTTATAGGCATCATTATAAAGAGCCCTACTGCTGGGAGGGAAGGAGTATTCAATAGAATGCATGATTAGAGTAGTATAACTTGAAAGTTGAAAGTAGATTCAGGGGTAGGAAAACTATTTTTAAAATGAGGCTTTGAGTAATTATTTTTGGACAAGAACTGTTGGAAAAACTGAAACCTCTCAACATGTCAGAATTAGTTTTATTTTAAGACTTTCTTAAACAGAAACAAACAAAAGAAAAAAACTCTTTCGGTATTTATCTTAATGAAATAGTGGTCGATTCCACTACTTTGCAATTTCATTCTGTTCTCAGATGCTGAAAGATGGCTACTGAAGCATGTTGACACCATCTGTGCTTTCAAAAAATAAACTCCTAGATAATAAAATAATTTTTATTTTGAAGACAATCAATGTAATATTTTTCACTTCACAGATAACTTTGTTAGAACAGTACAGCAAAAATACCCTAGACTCGTAGTGGTTAAGTGTTCTGTACCCCAGTTTGAGAATTAGCACGGAGTTGATATATAAAATCCCTATTGTTTTGTTTTATAATTTATTTTGTATTTAGTAAGTTTGCAAATAGTTGGATGAGTAGAACCTGAGACATGGTGCCTCACCAAGTGCACTTCACAATAAAGTAGCATTGTAGCTCTAGAGATTTAGTAGTTCACATATCACAATACTCTGAGCTCAACAATATGATAGAAGCAGTGAACATGAAACAAATATTTTAAGTGGAGTCTGTTGCAGAAAAAGGGCTTAAGAAAATTTGCTTACCTTCAGATACCTTAGATATACACATACTGAAATATATGCATATGTAATCTAGAAAAGATTTTTTCTCCATAAAAAAGTGTCTCACTAAATCTGCCTATAATAGCTTGAAATATTGTTCTTTAAAGCACAAACAATTAAACAAACAACACTGGAAGTTTCCTATTATCTTCCAACAAACATTAGCAAAATTTTTCTTAAAATTCTACTGATTTTCCACAGTAGTGGCTAAATTTACTGGAAAGGTAAGCTATAAATAATTTTATCTTTTCAGCTCATTGTCTGCTTCTTTCACTCTGAATTTCTATCAGAATTTCTAGCAAAAGCTTCCTATTTGACAAAATGCAGTTCACAACCCCACTGCTAATAAAATAAAATAAAATAAAATAAAATAAAAAATAAAATAAATAATTCTGAGAATATTTTTAGCATTATCTTTCTAAATTCCCAAAATACTTGTTTGTTCTTAGTCTTTTCTTTCCTCATAAACAGTATAGCCCTTTATTCGCTTCCTATAGAATCAGAAAACACATTGAAATGAAAATCGCATTTGCAACCTCATTCAATGGAGAAGCAGAATGATGAACAGATGGCACAAGAGAGCAAGCTCTTGATAGAAAGCTCTTTGTGTATTTGGAAGAATTATGTTAACATAAATCTTCATTTTTCCTCTTGTTTTAAGCATTATATTTTTTTTCGTTGTGATGAGATTTAAATTCAGAACAGTCTCATAATTAGTTTGAAAGATGCAGTTCAGCAGTTTGTGCAGAAATACCCAGCAGTTATTCTGAAAGCAAATTCATTCTCAAATGGTAATGTTACTATAGTTACTGATAATCCCTGCACCTAAGTGAAAATATGAAGAACCTCCCATATAGAAAAACAAATTCCCCTCACGTATTTATGATTATCCCATAAGTTGTTTGATAATTTTCTGTGGATGTGAAGTACCAAGAGGTTTCAAAAGGATAAGCACAAACTGAGGTCTTATTTTTGCATGCTGTTTTGATTACCCAGGCACTTTTTGGCGTTCTTTTTCAACAAGTTCTAAAATACAAAATTCCTATTTTTATTTTTTTTTCCCCCCAAAGACCATGTGTTTGAGAGCATTATTTGTTTATTTGCACTTCAGATCAATGTGTTAACAAGGTGCTCAATCCCAGTCTGCAAAACTGCACAGCTGTGAACAAGGAGATGTAAATAAACCAGTATAAAATGATATTTAATCTTACGTAAATCCTTAATACATTAATTGTTGAAAGCCACATATCCCAAAAAAATACCTGATTGTTTTATTATATATTTCCTCTAAGAGTTTCCTGTCAGTGACTATGAGTGACAGGTTGCCAAGTGCTACTAGCTTCATTTCACAAATGGAAGATAATTTGGCTTTATATGACTTTATTTATTTTATTAAAGACACAATATGGCTTTAATAAGTCCATTAACTTACTTCACAGAATCACAGAATGGTTTAGGTTGGAAGGGACTTCTAAGATCATCTAGTTCCAACCCCCCTGCTATAGAAAGGGACAGCTGCTCTAGATCAGGTTGCTCAAAGACCCTGCCTGGTCTTTAATTCTACCAAGGAGGGGACATCCACAACCTCAATGAGCAACCTGTTTCACTGTCTCACCACCCTCACAGTAAAGAATTTTTTTCCTAATATCTAGTCTAAATCTACCCTCTTCCAGTTTAAAACCATTTCCACTCATCCTGTCATGACATGCCCTTGAAAAAATCCCTCCCCACCTTTCCTACAGGCCTCCTTCAGGTACTGGAAGCCCATTATGGTATCACTCCAGAGCCTTCTCTAAGCTGAAGAGAGCAAACTTACTTACATGGATAGTGTCATTTTTGACATTAGTGACTTGGGGTCACTTTGTCCAATACAAACCAGGAGGCTGATGTCATCCTTCCATCGAGAGTAGTCTTGAACAATCATGAGTGTTGTGTAGGGGCCCACGAGAATATTTCAGATACCTGGTAATTGATGCCAGATGACACCAGATGCCTATGTCGGGTATTAAATCCCATTGAGATGACAAGAGTTCTTTTGCTGTGAAAGTAGCCTAGGATACCTTTAAAGCTGTTGGCTATTGACTTACTTCCTGGACTAATCTTTTTATTAAACTCTGTGCCTTTCACAAAAATTTGGGTATATATATATTTTTATACCTATCTGGTATTTCTAATATGAATTAAATGCATTTTTAAAGTATATTCAAATTTTTAAAATATTTTTGCCTTATCTGGAAGTGGATTTTCCAGGCAGAACCTTGACATGAAGATGTAGAGCAACCATGTTATAATAATCATTAAGAATTTTCTTTTTCTTTTTTTTTTTAATTACATAAATAAATATGTGTTTAAATGAAGATGAATACTGGAACCTTTGACCTGAAAAATGTAATCCATCTAGGAGCTTCTAGATGCTCAGTGCTTGAAAATAAATCTCTACTTGCCCTATTTCTTCATGACTATTTTACTTCTACCTCTTTACAAATTATTCATTATATACTTTCAATCTCTATATCTTCAACTATGTAAACAGTCTGTAATATTCCAAATAAAATATAGCAAAAGGCTGAAATTGTAACCAAGGGGGAAAAAAATCATCTTGAAATGTGTTTTGCTTTACTGGTATATAGAATAGACATCATTAGGAAATTTGATTAAGTATTGAGATTAATTCATAATTTTAAATATATATTTGGGTTATTCTATTCAACTATTACATACAAAATTTATAGGTCCAACAAAATAATGTCATATAATAATTCAGCACACTATTAAAGATACACATGAAAACAAAAATCAAAGATACTTTGTTCAATTTTTAATAAATTGTGAAGATTCTGTTTTCTGAAGTAGGAACCTAACTTTTATCTTATCTCTTGTTCAATAGGAAACACAATACTATTTTGTCATATCAACTTCAGCACTCAGCTTAGTGCTGTGTACAAACATCCTGAGGGTGTACTCTTTGTCTAGGTCATTGAGAATGATGTTGAAGAGTACCAGTACCAAGATGGATCCCTGCGATCAGATGGAAGTTTCCTCTTCTGAAGTGAACTTCAGAAGAAAATCCTTACTTTGCTCTTTGCCAGGCCCATATTCCTAGAGATCACAAAGTAAACCAGGGTGTGAACTGTAGTAATCACATTACAGCTAAGACTGCCTTCAGTGTTAAAATTTTAATGAGCTTATAAGCATTGGTGAGCAACAGGTCCAGTAATGCATCTCCTCTGCTGTTTGTCTAATACCTAGACCAAGAAGATATCCTCAGCACACTTCAGGAGTCTCCAGGATCAGCCATGTTGCTTTCCCAGCTGATAAGCACGTTGTGGAAGTTTCCCCTCAGGCTGAAAGCCTAAACATGCAATGTTTCTTGCAGCTGGAGCAAGAATGCCTCATCAAAAGGTAGTCTGCAGGAGACTCCAACCACCAGATGTCATTTATTAGTCTGGTCCCTAGTTTTTACCTACAGGCTCTTAATCTTTCATAGCTATTTCTTAGAGGTTGTAATAATCTATCCATTTCTTAATTTAGAAGGCAGCTCCTTTGCCCCTCCTTCTCTGCCTGTCTCTTCTAAAAACTTTGTAGCCCTCAGTTGCATTGTTCGGGCTGTATGATTCATCCCACTACATTTCCATGATAGCAATTAGGTCATAGTTTTATAATTGAGTGGTTTCCAACTCCTCCTGCTTATTTCACATGCTTTGTACTAGTGGCACTTCAGCTGGCCCTCCCTAATTCCTCTGAGACAAGAGTGAAGTTTTTTCCCTGCTGCTTCCTTTAGTGATACTGTTCCCTAGTTGTTCTGTCACTAAGAAGTATATCCCATTCTCCCATCAAATCTAGTTTAAAGCTCTGCCAATAACTCCTGCCAGTTTGCTGCCCAGAGCATTCTTGCCCTACCTGATCAGTTACATTTCATTTGATGTCAACATGCCCCATCTGTCAAAGATACATTCAAGATCATAGAATCAAAAACTCAAGTTGTGGAGCCATTGACACAACTTGGAGAACACAATGGAGAACATCCATTCTCCTCCTTCCTCCTGGGCCCCACTTTCCAAATGGACGTGTGGTTATATGTGGAATTCATGTGGTAATAAGGGACATAGACATGGTGATATTTGCTTTTGGAAGTAGATTATTTGTGGTCAAGATCTGAAAATATAGAGTATTTGTGAAAGAAACAGAATTACTTTTTCTGAACATTTTGTTGCCTTTATCTAGACAGTAAACAAGTATATGTCATTTTCTCATTAATTCAAGTATACCAATAACCTAAGGAAAAAAACAAGATAGTTCACAAGTCCTATGATATCATCCTGACTTTTTCTTTCCTGTCAGAGTGACAGAATAAATAACCTTATGCACTTAATGTGCACTGTGAGGTAAAAAGAAAAATATTTCTAATGTACTTTAAGCCTTAGTTATGAAATAGAATCTCTACCTTTTCTGTGACTTATAAAATCTTTCATAAACTATTTTCAATTCAAGGAAGATAATTCAGTGTGCTATACGGCTCATTTGTTCACCTCCCTAACATATATTCATCCTGTATTTTGCACAGCATCTTCATGTTACTGTTGTGATATTTAACAAGTTTATGTTAGTAATGCATTGCTGGTCCCGTGTCCCATATTTTTTGTCAAGTTTTTTTTTTTTTTCTAAAATACATAGTAACATATTCTTTGGAAAAACATAAATAAATAAGCAACAACAACAACAAAATGTGTTGTGTTCTATGTGTTGTGAATATTGTTCCAGTAAAGAAGTTGGGATCTAGAAATTAGTCAGCCTTTGAAGCAGGAACAAAACAGCCTGTTAGATGGCTAGGCTTTCTCTGCATTGGGCATTAACATCAATTTCTCAGCAAAGACTCAGGGTGGTCAATACTATAAGGCTAACAGGAGAAAAGGCTGGGTACAAATGCATATCTAAATACTCCCATGTTACATATGTGTTAAGTGTGTCTGCTATGCACTTATTTGTGAGTACAGAAATAAAAGAACTTGGTGCTTGTTTTTTTTCTTTAACCTAGATAGTGGTAGTGTATTGTTGCTCTGATTTTGCATAAGAAGTCCCCAGTGAAGGTGGTGATGATGTTAGATCAATGGTTTATTCACAGCATGAATAATAACACTGCAGTGGATATAGATATGTATGGGTCTCAGATAAATTACGTTTAACATTTTACTACTGAGAGTAAAAACATGTTCATGGGCTCAATGAATTTTTCATTCCTTTTTAAACTAGGAGTAACACAAGTTTTTAACTTCCCAAGAAAGGGCCAGAAGCATCAGGAGAAGCTGTGGCATGCAAAACTACTTATTGAATACTACTGAAGGTATGCTGACCTCCTGAAGCTTAAGAGATTGTTACTATTGCATCCTAACATATTAATACACTCTTTTTACAATCATCAATTAACATACAATGTATTCTATCTTCACTTCACACATTCATAATACTAACTACTACAGTGGTATACTGTACTGAGCCTATTAGGCAGTATATGTGCGTACTGGGAATGCACTAGATAACCAATGGATATTCAGAACAAAATATCAGTCATAATTTAAGAAAAATTATAGAGGAAAATGTTAATTCTGATCATAAGACTGAATTCTAGGCCAATTTGCAAGTGCAGTGCATATTCAGTTCCTATAAAGATTAAAAAAAAATAAAAATAAAAATATATAGCATTACTTATTATGACTGAATAGAGATTATATTCTGTTTTCTAAATTCTGAAAGTGTCCTCTTATGCCATTTCCCCTCTTTACAAATTTTATGCCAGTATTTCCTGATGCAGGCTTAATAAAATCCAATTTTTCTACTCACAGAAATTTCTTAAATTACTCTTCAGACCTCACTGAGCTTTTTCTTTTTCACTCCCCGGTAGTAGCTTTTTGTATCTGTAGAAGAGCTAGCTTCATTATGCATTTTTCTCATTTTTATCTGCTTGTTCTTGTGGATAAGTAGTCCTCATACCATACAAATGCCCATGATGCAAAGAGATTATCTTAGCTCCCTGGCAAGACTTAGTTGAGCAGAACAATAAACAGAAGAGGAGGACAAGCACACCATCCATGGATGGGTTGAAAGCTACAGCTTCTTCACAACGTATCTATTGAATTTATTGCCAAAAAAAAAAAAAAAAACAGTCTATATCTCTCAGGATTTTTCCTATAAAAATCTGAGTTTAAACACAAATATCATCAGAAAGACTACCATGATGCATGAATAGTGGTCCTCAGGAGAGAAGTTCTAGAAGTTCTATTTGGTCACACTATTAGCCAGAAACTTGTGCAGTTTGTCTACTGGAGATACTGCTGAGGTTGCTAGTACTTAGGATATGGTTTCTGGACTGAATTAGACACATGTACTATGTAGTTTATTTTTCATTGCCAGTCAATGGTATGCATGCACCTATGTGGCACTGCAATGTAAAAATAAGTAAAATAACATATCTGTCAGTATTCAGGTTGGTTTTTCTTACATCTTAGTTATGATTAGAGCACTTATCTATTTCCAAGAAAAAAATGTAGGTATGGCCATTAAAATTTCTGAAAGAAGCAAACAGCATTTTCCTGTTCTAGAAACATTAGCATAAATCCACATTGCTACAAAAATTAGACTCTCTTCACTGCAAATAAGGTATTTTGGGACTGGAATATGACCCTACTGTGCTTCTATGAATCATAAGTCTTTATTTAAAATAACAATAGCAGTGTATAGAACAACAATATAGAAATAGGTTAAAAGAATGTGATTGTTATTATAGAAAAATGTTAAAGCAATAGAAGGTGTAGAGAAGTGACCATTAACCTCTGCAACTGTAAACATCTCCAGTGAAAGGTAATTGTCGTTAACAGGAAAGAAATTATTTTATTTCCTGTAGCAAAGATCCTCTCAAGGTCCCCTGATTGCACTACATAATTACCTGGATGGTGAAAATGCATACAGAATTAATACAGAATAGCAAAGACTGAACAAAACAAATGAAAGAGTTATTTTTCTAAGTTAGCAGAGAGGAAAATATACACTCAGAATTTGTAAAATGGTGAAGAATCATTGAGATTAAAAACTGAAAAATATCTGCCATTCGAAAGACTGCAGCATTCTAAATTCTCAAATATCATAAAGCGATTTCTCATACTCTGGAAGCCCATCCCAAGCAACAGTTTATCTGTCTATCAATAAACATAACTTCTCACAACTATACAAAATGAAGAGGATCAAGATGATGAAATGGTGTTTTAATTTATGACAGAGAAAGAAAGACTATGAAAAAGGACTTAGAATCCACAACTTTCATATACAAATTTTCATGATTCCTCATTCCTCTGACATCATTGGTCCTCTAAAGTATTTATTAGAGAAATTTCTGAACAACCTCAAAGATAGATTAGACATAGTATGAAATTTTCATACAGCTCCTGAAATTTGGGATGTACAGACATGCTATTCAGAGGGCTTATAATGGACAACATAGCACTGCAGTTTGGACTTATGCTTCATATTTTTCTCCCTTTCTTGATATACAACTTATATTTTATAAACTTACATCTTCTCTTAAGTTGTGGAAAATCTGGACCCAAAAGATAATGAAGAAGAAAAGAAGTTACTATCTGGATTTTCAGTTCAGTAGTAAGTAATTGTGGCCTGAATTATGCTCTAACTCTGGGAAAACAAAACAACAACAGAACAAACAAACAAAACAACAACAAAAACATGAATAAATTCCCTGGGTAGATCTAGAGAATTGCAGTATATTTATCTAGCTTATGGTTTTAAAGTGGGATCATTCTATCTATTTCCAGTAGGCAAGCAAGAGTATTTTGGAGATTCTTCATGGATTTTACAAATTTTTGTCTTAATGTCTGGTGTTAAAACATTTTCAGGTTCAGTATTAATAATTAATAAAAGTTAACTCTTGGGATGGATCTTATGTCATAAATTTTAACACAAAAGTGAGAGAAATTCCTAATCTGACATCAATGCCTAATACAATTAAAGACTAGGGAATATTGCAAGATTCTATTATTTTAGAATTTGTGGATTTCTAACAGATTCTCAATTACAATTGAAATTTGTTTGTAAATTTTTTCATGAAAAAGTAAAGATGTTAGAGGAAAATTCGAATGTTATTTTATTTCTTTTACTGTACAGCACAATGTATAACTGAAAAATGATTATGACCAATAAATGTTCTTACCACATCAAGCCCCAGCTATGTTATGGACTTGGAGTTTAATAGGCTCTTGGAAATAACTCTAGTGAAGCACACAGCCAAAGAAAAATGTACCAGTATTCAGTATTTCAAAGTAAAAGGCATTCTTTCCTTATATTTGCCCAAGTAGCAGTAGTGCTTTAAAAGTGTTTGCAGATGCCTTTGGATTCAGAATCTCAAATTATCTCAAATAGTTTAACTTCAGTATACCTTACTTGCATCTATTTCTAACTAGAATCTAAAGGCAGTTCAGAATCTCTTCCTACATAATCAAAAAAATGGTAACCATTTTGGTATCATTTACTATTTGTTGAAGACTTACTAGAAAATCACAGAAGTCTATTGTGTTTATTAATGAATGATAATATAGATCACTGTGCCAGGAGAACTCGTGCCCTGTCAGTATTACCACTGCTTCCCTGAGTAGTGGTGGTTTATCTGTACAGACATTTGTCTATTCTTTTGTTCCTACACAGTCTAATACTACATGAGGAGTAGAATGTACCTCCTTTATTTATATTGTGATGCCTGCAAAGTATGGCTTAGAAGAGATATTCCACTCCTCTACATGTGGTGTTTGAAATATTTTGTATTTCTAGAGAACTTTTGCACAAGGTAGAAGTATGAAACTTCTGGGGACTTAGTAATGATGAAATCAGATCCACTGATAGCATCTGATTAAAGAATAATTTGTGACTAAACTCATCTAAGTTCTAAGTTAGCTCTTGGAAACAAGTAATTTTTTAAACACATGGAATGAATCCAGGTATTTCTCACTATCATATCCTTCATGATAAATGCATGTACTTCTGGAAAGAGTAAAGAATGGCCATTTGAAATTGCTTTAAATCACAAGATTGTTTTACCACCAACAGGAATCCTTTAGCATTTATGCACTTTTTTAATCTCATCAAAGTCATTCACTGTGGCCCTAGAGTTGCATCCAAACAAATGTAATAGGTCAAACATCTTTTTCTTGTTCTGAGGAAGAATGGCACAGCCTGGGTAACATTCATACAACTTAAACCCACTACCTGAAGTAGTTTTATGTGTACTGTGTACTGCAAATAGTCCTTCATCATTCAATTTTCCAAATAATTCCCAAACAATTCCTTGCCATTGTCTGAAGTTCATTTTGACATAAACCAAACTTATGCCAGGACCTGTACTAGAAACTAATGAACACAGGTGATATTGTCTGTGCCAGTGCTTAATTTACTTCATTTATCTTACTAGCGCAGATGTAGCTACAACTATCTTAGATTGTGTTAAAGGATAAAGGATATATGTTTATGCAGTGAATAACTCCTTCTTATACCAAAAACAATCAACAAATCAACTAAACAAACAAACAACAACGAAAAAAAAACACACTAGAAAATATTCTTTCTGTATTTTTGATTATCCCTATTATGAGAAATTTCTTTCTTCTGTTATCTGGCGAACATTTAATGTGTACTGATAAGTGAGGAGGCTCTTCATTTTACCTAGTATATTTAAAATGTCCAAACCATCACTTCTAAGTAAAGAAGGAGCTTATGCAATTTGAATGTGTGACTTTAATAGGGCACTATGAATACAGTCTAGTTTGATGCAGAGATCAACATATTCTTTTGCTTCAATGAGTCATAAGCCAATGATCTTTGTACTAGATCAGAGTATTGCTTTGGATAACATCTGATTGAAGTCTACAGTGATATGGTCAGAAAAATAAGAATTGTGTAAAATTGGTTCTCTCACCTGCTGTGTAGTTTGTAAATTTTAGACGTATTAAGGTGACAAAAAAAACAAAACTAAACTAAAATTAAACAGGAGGAACATCCCAACCCTCCCACCTATCTTACCATTGAGATCCCTCTATATCAAAAAACAAAGGGGGCACATAGGTATCTTGTAAAAGATAAAGAAGAAATGATATTAATTTTGCTCATTTCAGTCAAAGGTTCAACTGAACCTTGAAATTCACAGTATCTTTAAGACTTACATTAATTAAAATTATAACATTTTGAGAAGAGAAAATGAAGGCTGCTTGCTAAATTCATGATGTGTCTCAGATGAATGTGTGTTAAGATTTATCTAAGAATAATTTTTGGCCTTCTCTGAAGGAACATTTCGTTCCTTCACTTGCTCAAATGTGTACTGCTTTTTTCAAATACAAAATGATAAACCACAAAGTGAAGATATTCCTTCCATTTATATCTTTTATGTCATTCATCTGTTAATCAGAAAAATAGTCATCAAACATAAAGCCTATGTGTTTGTTTACTCAGATAGTCTTGTATTTTGAAATAAGATAGTATCTTTCTTTATCAAGCAAACAAAAAGAAATAAGACATCAACTTGAATTTTCCTGTTAGTGATTGCCTATACGGTGTGATAATGTCAAATACTATTTTCATGAAAGCCCATTTTGAATTTGATTACAAAATGAAGAGAATGATGTTACTGTTCAAGCAATCTTTAAAATTGAACAATTAGAATGAATTCACAATGTAACTTAAAAAAAAAAAAAGAGAGAGAGATATAAATACCTTTTCCAAGTAATAGCAATATCTGCAATATGGCTATAAATGCAGTCATGAACTGGAAATGTATCACATAACTGGAATCACATCCCAGTGATTCCACATATTCAGTTCCTTAGTACAACCCTGATTAGTAGTTGCAGAGACAATATAATTAGTATCAGTAATTTCTAACTACAGAACATGAAAAGCAACAGTTTGAAAAGATTTTCCTCAGTAACTCATGCACTCATGCTTACAGATTCACTTATTCACCAAGTACAAATTCTTTTCTCATACAGAGCATGTTCTGCCCAGTTTATTCTCATTAATTCTTTTCTATATGCTACTTTATATAAAATCTGGGTGATATTTATAGGAAAAAATCCATCTACTTTACATGTAGTTATTAGCTGTTCCTGATAGGAAGACAATAGAACGATCATTTGCATGGGCTATCACAGAAATAATACTTAACATATTTCTGCATTCTTAGATGTCTAAATGTCTCTATTTAAGTAGAAGTGAAATTATTATTTATGACCCAATTTGCTTGTAGTCCATCTATAATAATAATAATCCTCTTGTAGATGATTGATTCCCCCTAAAACCTTACACCTATAAACAAACAAACAAACAAATATATAAGACTTAGCTATCCCTTTCAGAACAGTGAATGGTAAACAACACGTCAGCTCTTCATAGGCATCTAAATATATCATGTCAACCACAGAACTTCAGCACTGATTTTAGTGAAATTCCAGAATCTTGTTTCTACATTTAGTAATGGACATTCTGACCAAGTATAGTTTATAAATAAGTTCGTAAGAATCTGAACACATAGAAACATACCAATTATGGTAAAAATTTTAGTAGGTAAGGTTTCTAAGATTCAAAATAAAAATTACAAGTGCACCCATGACTAACTGACATTCATTAATACTTGCTGAGCATTTATGGAGACTGAATGGTGCATGTGAGTACAGTGAGGTGACAGGAGGTGCATTTCAGCACTGTGTCTGTGGCAGAAGGTCACTTCCAGTGATGCAGTCTTTACTAGCACAGCACGCAGGCTTCCATTCATCACTGGTGTAAATGCATAGCTATTGGTGATGACTATGTTGGAAAATGTTTCTAGCTGAGAATTTGCTCTATCAAATAACATTATTATGCTCCTTGTATCAGTTGTTGTTTGCCTGGAAACAAAAAGGATGCATTAGTTTTGTAGCTACCTATGTTGTGTGGTTTGAAAATTCTTGATATGCCTGTATGAGAACTGAAAGAAAATATAATCATTCCTTATCAATGAAATATACAATTTTAATCAATGTGCTTTCTAAGAGACAGCTTAATAGGATACTATAATCACTGTGCATGTAAGCATATCAAAATAATAGCTCCATAATTTTATCAGTTTTTTTTTTTTTTTAATGTGATTGCAAGGCATTGAATTTATAGTAATTGTAAATTTCCAAAGCAAGGTACTGCTTCAAAATAACAAGGAAATTAATTATTTCAGGGAACTTTTTCTCAACTATTTAATATTTTCTGCTTTTAAATTGGGAGAAATTTTTCAGGGCAGCTCATCTTGAACATAAAGATTGCAAGCTAGTTCTTTGTCCTAATTTGTACATAGAGAACATTCTGTATGCAAAAATTGTATTCTGAATTCAATGCAAAAAATTTTGTACACTGAAAAATGATACCTGAAAAAAGAAAAGAATCACACATTCATACTGAAAAAATCTCTGTTATTATAAACAAATCTGAAGAACCCTTAGTTTACTTTTTAGTCACTTTTGACTGTTATTAAGGTGCAGATCTTCCAATATCTCATTATAATAGAATATGCATAGACAGAAATCTACAGAACCTCTATCATTAGGCTTAGGGAAAGAAAATTATGAATGTTTGCTGGTATTTTTCATGGATAAAAAATCAGGCAAGCACGACAGAACCTTCATCTATGTATGTATGTATGTATGTATGTATGTATGTATGTATTTATTTATTTATTTATTTATGTGTTTATAGCTTTGAAATGCACTTACTCATTTTCCTTTATGGCTTGCACCTACTCCCATCAAAGTCACTGAATTATTTGTTTGATCCATTTAAGAGATTTCAAAATTATTGCTATAAGTTCAAATGGACAAGGCAGTGAAGTAAGCAAAACCAATTTGAAATATCTTTCTGCTATTAGTCAATAACACACCAAACTTCTGAGTATTCTGGCAGGTTATGATGTTGTCTGACTTGAAAGTAAATAAGAAAGAAAAAGCCATTAAGAATTTTTCTTTTCAATTTCTTCTGTTCCCAACAATATGAGTATCAGTTAATTTTAAAAATGAAAGAAGCAGAAAAATGCTTCTCAAATATTAAATCTTAATATTTTGTAATAGTTTTGACAGTTCATCTGTAAAATTGTAGCCTGTGTTTTTGTTGTTGTTGTTGTTGTTTTTTTCCACAAAGTACTTTTTTTTCCAAACCGTCAGGAGATCAGCTATCTATTCAAAATACAGAGTTTTCCTCTGATGCCAGATGCTCACATCAAACATCTTGCCACACTTTTTTTGCAAATGAGAAGTCAGACATATATTTGATACAGAAGTAGTCAATCTGGAACACTTGAATCATTTACACAGTACAAACATTTACAGTATTTTTGTTCTTCCAAATAAACAAACAAATAAATAAATACTTTCAACAGTTTTTTAATGATCTTTATATGGGAAAAAAAAAAAACCATAAAATAAAATAACAACATAAAATATTATTACCTTAGATGGAATATTGGAAATTGATAATCATTTGATGGCTTTATTTTTTTTTTTCTTGTGGTAGGGAAAGCAATGTTTGTATGCCCTCTGCACACCAAAATATTCACAGACATCACAGAATCACAGAATCGTAGGGGTTGGAAGGGACCTCCAGAGATCATCGAGTCCAACCCCCCTGCCAAAGCAGGATCCCTACACCAGGTCACACAGGTAGGCGTCCAGACGGGTCTTGAATATCTCCAGAGAAGGAGACTCCACAAGCTCCCTGGGCAGCCTGTTCCAGTGCTCCGTCACCCTCACCGTAAAGTTCTTGTGCACATTGGTGCGGAACTTCCTATGCTCCAGCTTCTGGCCATTTCCCCTTGTCCTGTCTCCGCACACTGCTGAAAACAGTCTGGCCTCGCCACTTTGCCCCCCACACCTTAGATATTTATAGACCTGGATCAGGTCCTGGATCAGGTCAGGACATATCTTACAGAGTCCTACAAAATCTTCAGTATCATGCTGACAATGCATGGGACCACTAGAATAGATTACTGTAGGTAAGTCAGGCATATACTTATACCTCTGCCCTTCTTGAGTTAGTCCATGAGTAAAATGTCCAGAAGAGATATTTATTAATATTCAGAAATATGTAATATTTGTGAAAAACAAAGGAGAAGTGATGAATCTGTAGAAAGATTGCTTGATAAACATAGCCTATGTAGTATTGGACAGCACACCACAATTATTAATATGGTGACCTGTAAGTTAGATTGCTTTTGAACAACCTTATTTATTTTGAAGACGCAAAATTAGAATTTACAGCACTTAATTAAGGCAATCGGTGTATCTGTTCTGTGCACACCAGCTGAGTCCAAGAAAAGAGATTGTTTTACTAGAGTGTGTCAGATGCTTGAAAAAGGCTGTTCATCCAAATCTCATGCTTTCTTAATGATGTGAAAAATCAAACACTTGAAATCAATGTGTGCTCTGATAAACTGGCAGCAACTGCTGTGTGAAGACTGCTACTTTTCATTCTTCTGCTGTAAAAATCGCATTGATGATGCATATATGCCATACTTTTAAAAAGTTGTGGAAAAGGAGCATTAATCCCACTTTTGATAGGAAGAGCTGATGTTTTTTTTCATCAGTGCTCTCTAAACTAATAAGTACTAAGGATAAGTTCTGCAGTAACACGGATGCTAGGCATCTAACACCTATAGACACAATGAGAATTATATACTTTGAGGGTTTATAATTGTAAGAAACTGATTCAAATCTTTACTGGACTTAATAGAAAGTCTGCCACTGACTAACAATCAATGATTCCATGAACTGTTCAGACATTCAGAATAAAACTTCTTAAATTAAAACCTGGTCTCTAACCCCATTTTCCTCCTTCAGTGAACTTGAGCTTTTCTAATCAGACATAAATTAATGTGAAAAGTTAAGAGAAAAAATCAACATTTTCCATAGTGTCACTTTTCATCTGTCACCAAAGGCTGAGATATTATTTTTGTGGTGAGTCTCGAAAGAAAAAGGGAAAACACGGAGAAGTAAAGCTGTAGTTCAAGGGTAGCTGAATCTGTCCTTCTGAGGCTGAAAAGCACATATGAAGAAACAGTAAGTTTAGATGTCCAGAAATATTCAAATTTTTAGAACAAAGCAAGACTGAGGAAGTCACAATAAACTGATATATGTGGAAACTGGATACAAATATAAAGGAAAAATATTTTCTGTTTCTGGATATATAAGAGAAGTAATGTGTTTAAACTAGTAAAAATTGTCAAAGTAGACACAGGAGAATATTTTCTAATATTATGGATGATCAAGGATTTGAACGGCTTGCATAGACAGAATGTCAGAATCCTGAGAGATTTAAAAAATGGCTAAACCAAACATTTGTCAGGAATATATAAGGAAGAGTTGATTCTGTCATGGAAAATAAAAAAGTTGATGAGATAAAATCTTTTTCAGCCTAAATTTATGTGATTAGTTCTTTATTTTTTTTCTCATCTAGAACAGCTCACTATGCAGAAAAGACTTTCAGTATCTTAAGATCTTGTAAAGATGCTCATTAAGTGTTTATTCAGGTAGATAGGCTGACACTAGAATACACTTAAACAGATGTTTTAATTTTGTATTTAAATGGTTATGTTCTCTAAAAGCAGGAATTAGAGTTCAAGGTCAGATCCATACATAATTCACATCAATCCCATGGATTATTTGAATCCTATCTTCATTTGGCTGGGCAAATTTTACATTTTCTTCTGCATGTTATTTTTATTTTTCTACTTAGATGGAAGTGAAGTGAAATTTCAGAAATGGAACCTTTAAAAAATGCATTTATTGGGAATGTAGGAAAAACGTGCTTTCATTAGTTTGAATTTAAACTTTCTGTAACAGTTTATGCTTTTATATAATTTCGAGAGATACTATTGGAAATCCTACCTCAAAATCTTTCTACATTTTTGTTTTGAACGAAAATATTGATACTATATTTGCACAATTTATAATAAAAGACATACAAAGTTAAAGGACACATGAAGTGCCGCAGTGTGTTGTATTAAAGGGTAAAAAAGCTTGGAAGAAAATAAATCCCCATGCATTCCATCTTATCCTTAGATATCAGAAGAGCTGAGAGTTTTGGGCTTAGATTCTGAGTGAAAACCAGTTTGTCAGTATAAGTCTGGTCACATTCAATTTATTGAACTTTCATGATTACCAATGCACAAATAGCACAATGCACCCGCAATCTAGTTGCATTTGAATGAGCTAACTTGGCTCTCCCTCAAGTAGTTTGGCCATGTTTACTGAAGTGACAAATGACAGATTATTTTGGATCGCTGGCCATAAATACAATGTCATATGTATTGAGCATGTTCAAGTACCAAAAATTTAGTTTCCCAGGAAAGCCATATAACCGAATCTTACCAAAGAGGTACCTATGGATCAAAAATGTGCTCAGCCCATCAACTGGTACTAGAAAGTAGCCACATTTCCCAACTTGTCTGCAATGGTATCTCCCCTAAAATTCCTTCCCTTGTAAGTCATTTCAAGTTATTTTCTTACATTCATCTAGAGGTTCAGTGACTCTAGTCATGCACGGCTTTTTTTTGTGATTGGTGCAAATTCTTCTCATTTGTATTCAATGGTGTAGGCTCAAAAACTTAGAATGAAAGGTGGTGGAAGCATCTTGGAGGCAGACAAACTTTGGGATGAAGTCGTGATTTGATATTTTTATGAGTTTTTAATGAATAAAGTTTAGCCAGTGATGAAATTTTGCCAAAAAAAAAAAAAAAAAAGGAAAACTTGGCTCAGTGTAAAGACTATGAAGTTTATCAGTTCCACCAAATTCTTATCTCTACAGTTATCACAGAGCCTGGCTGCATCTCATCCACTCCACTCTGACTTTCATGCTGTTTCTCTTAGAGTCAACAGACCAAGCTCCCCTGGTGCTGCCAATTCCAAGGTTATGCTACATTATGCTCCCTAGGGAATTATCATAGAACAGATTATTGTACACTCACTGTATTCTGGAAGATGAAAAATGTTTAATTATTGCTAATAAAATTCGGTAACAGTATTTTGAGGTGATTGGTGTCTAACCTTCCTGAAATATTGTCTTTCAGATATGAATTTGAGCACATTGTACACTGAATAGTGTACAATAGCCAAATCTTTTTTTTCCTTTATGTACAATTTTTGTTTTGTTGAGGGAAGGAGAATTATTTTACTATGGACAGAAGCATTATCAATATCAGCTCTCTAATCTCAAAGTTGCCCTTCACAGCAAGATCTATTTCCTGTAATACAGAATTTGTTTTACTCAGTTCCTCTAGAATGATTAGTTAGTGTTAATAGTATATCAGGTCAGTTAATGCTAAAGATCTGTAAAAGTTCCTTGGGATTTATTAAATATGAGAGTTGCAGTGTTTGAAAAGAATGAGACAGGCTGGTTGCTTTTAAACAGATTCCCTTTCAGTCCTGAGTATATCTAATACCCTATGTGATGTCAAATTCTGTTTTAAATGTATTTTCTTTGGTTCTTCAAGTTTTTCTAGAAATTCAACATTTTACCTAGAAATGCAATGGACAGAATTATTACAGATAAGATCTGAATTTAATTCCTTTTTTTTATTGTTTCAAATAATCTCCCACTATTTTTGCTATATCAGACTGGGCACTTAGGGTATATCATCAGCTGAACAAACCCTGTATTAACCATCCCATGGAATGAAAGAGACTCACATTCCTCAGGAAAGTATAATGTGATATTACCCTTAACCTTAGAAGACTGTCTAATGAACTTCAGACCTTGTAATTCAGAGCTCTTGAATATTTGGATTTGGATATTTGGAAATTATTGATATTGTTTGATATTATTTTGGCTTTTATTCAAGTTCCGTCTTTTTCTCCTGTGTTATTTATTCCTTTATTTCCTACTGATAATAATCATATTTCTGCAAAATATACAATCATAGAATCGTTGAACTGAAATGAATTTTAAGGGTCATCTAGTCCAACTCCCCTGCAACGAACAGGAACATCTACAGCTCAGTTAGGTTGCTCAGAGCCTCGTTCAGCCTGAGCATCCGTCATCTCTCTGGGCAACCTGTTCCACTCTTGTTGTAAAAAACATTTTCCTTATATCCAGACTATATCTCCAATCTTTTGGTTTGAAACCATTTCCTCTTGTCCCATTAGAACAGATTTTGCTGAAGAGTCGGTATGGCTTTGCGTATTTGATTGTGATAAATAATATAAACAGCACGTAATATAAAACCAATATAAAATCAAAATACAGGCTTTGGAAAGCTCAATAATTTGTGTTAGTCTGCATGAAATGCAAAAGTATGTTATAGTAAACAATGATAATATGTATGGTCAATGCTGAATAACCAGAATTTTTTGTAAAGAACATGAAAACCCATTCCAAAGAACAAAACTTCTCACACAATGTTTAAACCTACTGTCTTTGTAAATTTAACATATCATATAAGGAAATAACTGTTCTTCTACTTGTGTGTCATTAGCTTTTTAATCCTCCTCCTCACTTGAACTATGTGTTCATTTCCTCATTAAAGCATCAGTACACAGATGGGAAAAACATCTTTCCTTTGGTAACTCTTCAGACATATTAATTCCCTTGTCTGAGTCTCTTGTGTGGTGCACAAACATTCACTATGTCCATTTTCTCCAGTGACAGTACATATATAAAAGAATAAAGTATCTACATAAACATAGCTGATTTTATGCTGCCTGGGTGCCAGTCTTCCTCTGAGCTTAAAAACAGGTTACCCAAAGGTTTCTCCCTGTGAAGCATTTGGCTCATCCTGCCATTTCTTTTTCTCCTTGCCATTTCTTTTTTTCCCCCTGAAGTTGACAGGACTCAGTTTCTGTGGGCAGTTGTATACACTTTTTGTACAGCATTCAAGCAACTTCTTCACGATGATGCAGAAAAATCTGCACAAAACATCTGAAAATCTTTTTGTTAGAAATGAGCATGTTAATATTTGATTCCTCCTATTCACGTGCTCTAGCTTGGAAACAGAAATAATGCAGCTGGAGTGCCATCTGCCTCCTGATAGTTCACTAATAATGATGTATTGATACCTGATCCTTGTGAAATGCTAAAATCAGAATTTTCTCACCTGCATAACGTTTGAAACTTATTTACAGGTGTAACTTGTATACTGAGTATTAGAACTGCCTTGAGAAAAGTCTTGTGAGGCTTCAAATTTCTTGACCCACATCTGTGTAAAAACTCTTTTAGAGAGTTATTTTATTCTTCCTTTGGATATAGATGGGATGAGATGGGATGGAAAGTGATGGAATCACTGTCCCTAAAGACATCCAAGAAACATACGGATGTGGCACTGAGGGATGTCCTTAATGAGTATGGATTTATGGGTTGATGGTTCAACTAGATAATTTCTGAGGTCTTTTCCAATCTTGGTGATTCTTTGACTCTATGATTCTAGACACTCACATACACTTCTTACATCTCTAACACAGATTAGAGCCAGATAAGAGGGTCATATAAGTCACAGTATAGGACTTGGAAAGAATAAGCAATGCACACTCTGCCAGTAAAAAATTCCTCATCAGACAAAAATGAAGACTCAGGAAAAACAGAATGTTGATGAGTTAAAATACCTTAATTAGACATACATCTGTGGGCAAAATCTCCAATATTTCAGTGGACTGTGGTTAAAAAGGCAAAACATTCACATTTTCTTGTGAATGGACTGAACAGATAGGGGTAAAATCTCTTCATATCCCAATACCTAAAGTCTAGATAAAAAAAAAGTCTCAGTAAAAGAAGAAATTTCAACATTTTGACATTACAATTCTTTCATAATAGTTAATAGTTCAGACTGCAATTTTGGGTTGTACAAGCAAACTGACTGTATATTTCCATTTTATCTTGATCAGAGTTCTCATTAAAACCTTATTATTAGCTCCTATGGTTTTTCAAATCTCAACAAGAAAATTAGAAACACTTTCAGTAATCTTACATTTTAGTTTGCATGTGACCTTAACTTCTACTTCCAAACTTACATTAAAAAAAATATATCTAGCTAACTTTTCCCTTCCACTTCAATATATTTAGTAGAAATTCAGCTATTTTCTGTCGTAAATACTCCAGCACTTTCTGATTGCTTTTTATCTGTTATTTGCTGTGGTAGCTCATTAATCATATTTTCTTCTTTGCTAAGGAAAAGTAATTAAGAAGGATGTGAAAAAAACTTCCAAATTGCAGTTTCCAATCCCACTTTATTTCCTGTTAATATGCCAGATAGGAACATGGAAATACTCCATATCTTTAAAACTAAATTCTCTCTTTTATAGGGAAACTTTTTCAAGAAACACCACCATTGCTGCCAGTTCCTCCCATATGTTCAGCAGCTACTCGATGACTGCTTGTGGAGTTATGATAACAATCAGAAAATGATGCTGGCAAAGTATACACTTGTGTTTAAATGGTTTAAATGTGCACAGTCATTATACATTCTTTCTGACTGTGGTTCATAATATCTTTTGGTTTGTGAGGAAAACTGTAGCCAGTTAATAATACTAATTCATTCTTTATAATACAAAAACCCAGATGGGAGAAGGTTTTTCTCAGTAATGATAGTCATTGTGTTCTTATTAAGTATAGCAGAAAAAAAATTGTTAATCAAAACATAATTTGACAAATTCTTGATTACACCAATATGACTAATGGGAAAATAACAGTCATTGAGAAAAAATGGTATAAATTTAGAATATGATTTTGCATATTTGATTGTGGTTAACAACAATCTCAATATAAAATCAAAATACAGTCTTTGAAAGGCTAGATAATTTGTGTTAGTCTGCACGAAAAGCAAAAGTCTGTTATGGTAAACAGTGATAATTCATTAGTCAACACTGAATAATCAGAATTTTTTGTCTTCTGAGATTTGCATCAGAACTTCAAGTGCCTGAGAAAAGATTTTGCCAGATACTGCTTCATAGGATAATAGATTTCCAAATTCCTGTGTTATTCACAGGATTGGTTACTCTTGCATGTCCCTACTGATACAACTGTAAGAGTATGTTTTTTATCATAAAATTATTAGAAATAAACTACTGACGTATTTTCATTGTTATCTAGAGAAAATAATTGAAAAATATTTGAAGTAGTGTTCTGTCTTTGTACTTCAACTAATAGACACAGGATCCACTTAGGTGCATTGTAATGCTCACTGTCAGAGAACTTTTCTAGTGAAAGACAGTCTTTTTGAGGACGCTATGAGATTTTTAAAACTTAAAATAATAAAATTATTAGTCAAACAGTGTAAGAAAATCAACAGCAGAACTGTCTCCTTACCTTCTTTTTATCACCAAACATAGTCCTAAAAATGTATTCTCAATGAACACTTTCTGGTATAACAAAAAAAAAAATATTGTTTTATGCCAGTTATAGTAAATGACATTCATTAAATTAACATATGTTCCAGTGTTGTGCATTATGTCTCTGCAATTCATAAAAACAATTACTTCTAACCATTATTTGGCATCATTTTGAAAAAGTGTAGCTTAATACATTCACCACACTTTCCTATGCTTTCTAAAGCATTTTCAGAGTGAAATGCTGAAATCATTAAAGGTAGGTGTCAAATAGAGCTGGTTGCAGTTTTCTAGCTTAAACTGTTTTATTTTTATGATTCTCAAGTGAAATTCTGTAGCATACTTGTCCTAACTTTTTATGAAAATAGAGATGCCTATAATCAAAAAAGTATGCCTCAAGGACAATCTTTGGCACCTGAGCCACATCAGAGCATAAAAACTGTAGTGTGGATGGCTCCTGCCTCCTCTATTTTCCCTAGGAAGGGTCTCCCAACTCTGTGAAGGTGAAAATCTGGATCCCCTGGGAAAAGTAAGCAGGAAAAATAAGTATTGCTTTGAAGTAGTGGGTCTTACACAAAGCTTTCAGGATTTTGTTGGCTCACAAAAAAACTAGAATCCTTTTTCTAACTTTATTTTTTACTTCCTTCACCATTTTTTTTATTCTGTATTTTTCTATGTTTTCTCTCAAACCACATACAGGCATGTTTAATATAAATAATAAAATAACCAGCTTGATGAAGCTGCACTATCTGAAGTAGCTGAAACTATGCCTTAAAATAGCATCATCAACTTTTGTAGATATCTTTAATTAAGAAAATATCTCATTCTAAACTTAGAAAATCTTTTCAAGTTCTTAAATTTTAAAGGACAGTGCTTCTACAACCAAAGATGTACTAGTACACGCAATGTACACAATTCCATATTAAAATGTCCTCTGTAGAAGCTTAAGTAAACAAGCATCTCAATTGAGTATCCAGAATCAGGAAATCAGAATTTCACAAAACTTATGAATTTAGAAATTGAGAAACTTTCTTTGTGGCACATTCAGATTTGGTACTTTTTCTCTTGCTTGCCAGAGACTTTTGAGAAACATGCTGGCTTTTTTTATGTATAAAATTAATTGCTTGGATGACTATGTAAATTAAAAAAAAAAAAACTTGTGAAGAAAGGATGTATTGTTAATTATTATAAGAATTAAAGTTTCAGAGGATTGAGTGTATTTCTGTGGATTATCAAAAGTTTTTGGGTTTTTTTTGACAAAGGTTTGAATTGTCCACCTGAAAAATAGAAGTAATGATACTTCGCTATTTCATATAGACAGTATTAAAACATTAATCACACATTATGTATGGCTTTGATACCATGACCTGTAGTTTTACAGAAATGCTAACAGAAATAAATATTTAATTTCAAACCTAGAAGGCATAGTAGAGTTAGGTTTTTTCTTTCTTTTTTTTTGTTTCTTTGTTTTGTTTTGTTTTTTAAAAGTGTAGTGAAGGACTGGCTCAGGTTGCACAGAAACGTTTCAAATGCCCCAACACTGGAGACATTAAAGGTCAAGCAAGATGGGACTCAGCATCCTGATCGAGCTGTAGGTATCCCTGTTCATTGAAGGAGAGTTGGACAAGATGAGTTTTAAAGGTCCCTTCCAACTACACAGTTGAATGATTCTATGATTCTACCAGTTTTGTATGTAACTTTGAAAAAGTAATTTAAAAACCCTATTTTTTCTTTAAGGCATTATTGATGAATAACAACTATTCAGAAGAACATTGTATGCCCTCTGGACCAAAGGTGACAGGCTCTGTCATCTGTAGTGAAGCGATACAATTAATGTGATTAACAAAAACAGTACTTTCATCAATAATTTTTTGATAATCACAGAATCGCAGAATCTCAGGGGTTGGAAAGGATGTCAAGAGAACATTGAGTCCAACCCGCCTTCTAAAATAGGTACCCTACAATCGGTTCACAGGTAGACATCTGGACAGGTCTTTAATATCTCCACAAAAGGAGACTCCACAAACTCCCTTGGCAACCTGTTTCAGTGTTCTGTCACCCTTACCATAACATGTGGACTTCTTCCACATGTTTGTATGGAACAGCCTATGTTCATGTTTTAGATCACTGCTCCTTGTCTTATCACTACACACCACGTAGAAGAACTTGGCCTCATCCATTTACCTCCCTTTAGCTATTTATGAACATTTATCAGATCCCTCCTCAGTCTTCTTTTCCCCAGGCTGAACAGACCTAGGTAACTCAGTCTTTCTTCAAATGACAGGTGCTCCAGTGTCTTTATCATCATTGTGGCCCTCCTCTGAACTCCTTCTAAGAGAACCCTGTCTTTTTTGAGCTGAGGAGCATGAAAATGGATACAATATTCCAGATATGGCCTCACCAGGGCAGAGCAGAGGGGGAGGATCACCTTCCTCAACCAGCTGGCCATGATTATTTTAATGCACTCCAGGATACCATTGGCCTTCTTGGCCACCAGGGAACACTGCTGGCTGATGGCCAACCTGTTGTCCACTGGGACACTCAGGTTCTTCTCTCCAGAGCTCCTCCCCAGCAGGTCAGCCACTAATCTGATGCATGTGGTCATTCCTCCCCAGGTACTGAACTTGCTCTTTTCCAATTTCATCCGGTTCCCTGCACAACTCTTTGGTCTGTCCAGGTTTTACTGAATGGCAGCACAACCTTCTAGTGTATCAGCCACTCCTTCCAGCTTAGTATCATCCTCAAACTTGCTGAGGGTGGACTCTATCCATTCATCCAGGTCATTGATAAATAAGACTGGACCCAGTACTGACTGTTGAGGAGCATTGTTACAGGCATCCAACTAGACTGTGCCATGGAACACAGCCCTCTGAGCTCTGCCAGTCAGCCAGTACTCAACCCACAAAATTATAAATTATCATTCATTATATAAAAATAATTTAGAAATTGTTAGAAATTTCCTTTTTTGATTTATTTTAAATGTTCACATTTCACTACACTGAAGACAATGATTAATGCTTTAAATGAATTTTTATAAAGTCATGGAAATGAATAACTAAGGTTAAGTCCTTCTGGCTGAATGTCTTGCTTTTTTGTTGCTTTGTTTTGTTATTTTTGATACATTGAAGCTCTGCTATAGGTCCGTCATTCAAATTGATAAATAAAATGTATTTTCCAGGAACTAGGACAGGCTAAGTTGACAGTGGAATCAGATGTCCTGTCTCTGAAGAGTTGTCTGAAAGCACATACAATTAACATTTTTTTGCAAATAATATATTTTTTCCATAGCTGTATGAGAATTTTTTTTTTTTCTTTTGGAAAAAGGAAGAGAGTTTAGTTTTCCACCTTCTCCTTCATTCTTAAAATCTGCAGATCTACAAAAATGAATGCCTAACAATAATTAGTTTATAATGGCCATACCCTTAATGCCAACTCAAACATTTATTGAAACTAAATAAAGAATGGGACAATTTTCCTCTTTAATTGTTTGATCACTTTTAATTTCTTGTGGAAATTGTGCACTATAGAATGAGATATTGTTAAAAAAAATTTATATATATATTTGAAAAAAAAAAAGAAAATCTTTTCATTCAGATTGAGAGAGTAAAATGGCTTCAGCAAGAGAGCAGAACAGAGAAATCCAACTAGATGAGACTCAATAATAATGTCTAAACTTCTGGAAAACAAAAACAAACAAACAAACAAAAAAAGCTTTAATTCTTCTCTGTTCTCTGTTGAAGAATCTTTCCAAATTCACATAAAACGCAGATATGACTTTTTTCCTGAGTACTTATTATAGCTCTCATTCTAAAATTGTGCAGTTTTCTTTGGCTAAAAAGGATAGATGAACTTGACACTCTTCATTTATTCCAGCACTCCATTACATGACTGCATAGTATGAAGGAGCATTAAAGTAAACAAAATTTAAGTTCTAATGTCTAACCTCAAGACTGTATATATACATAACCATTTGAGCACATATCAGAATAAGACACCAATTTAATTCATTTATCTCACAAGTCTGAGTTTGAATATTAAAAGCTATAATTAGCTTTTCAATTTGTGAATTTGCTACCAACTTCACTCACTTTTAATTCATAGAGCTTTCTTCTTCAGATCAGAACTCTACGCCCAGTTTTGTTGCAGTTATCTTTCGAGCACTGACTTTGTGTGATATTGACTGCATTACCTTCCTGGAAGAGACCTCCCAGACACAGAATCACAAAATTGTAGGGGTTGGAAGGGACCTCCACAGAGCATCAAGTCCAGCCCCCCTGCCAAAGCAGGTTCCCTACATCAGGTCACACAAGTAGGTGTCCAGGTGGGTCTTGAATATCTCCAGAGAAGGAAACTCCAAAAGCTCCCTGGGCAGCCTGTTCCAGCACTCTGCCACCCTCACCATAAAGAAGTTCTTGCGCACATTTGTGCAGAACTTCCTATGCTCCAGCTTCTGGTCATTTCCCCTTGTCCTGTCTCCACACACCGCTGAAAACAGTCTGGCCTCGCCACTCTGCCCCCCACACCTTAGATATTTCTAGACATGGATCAGGTCCCCTCTCAGTCTTCTTTTCTCAAGGCTAAACAGACCCAGTTCACTTAGCCTTTCTTCACAGGGGAGACGCTCCAGGCCCTTCACCATCTTTGTGGCCCTCCGCTTGGACTCTTTCCAAGAGATCCTTGTCTTTTTTGTCCTGGGGAGCCCAGAACTGGACACAGTACCCCAGACGAGGCCTTACCAGGGCAGAGTAGAGGGGGAGGATCACCTCCCTCGACCTGCTGGCCACACTCTTTTTAATGCACCCCAGAATGCCATTGGCCCTCTTGGCCACAAGGGCACACAGCTGGCACATGGCCAGCCTGTTGTCCACTGAAACACCCAGGTCCCTCTCCACAGAGCTCCTCTCCAGCAGGTCATCCCCCAACCTGTACTGATGCATGCAATTACTCCTCCCTAGATGCAACACTCTACACTTGCTTTTGTTAAACCTCATCTGGTTTCTTACTGCCCAGCTCTCCAGCCTGTCCAGGTCTCGCTGAATGGCAACACAGCCTTCAGTTGTGTCAGCCAATCCTCCCAACTTCATATCACCAGCAAACTTGCTGAGGGTGGCCACTGTCCCCTCATCTAGATCATTGATGAAAATGTTGAACAAGAACGGACCCAGCACCAACCCCTGAGGAACATCGCTACTTACAGGTCTCCAACCTCACTCTGCACCACCGATGACAACCCTCTGTGCTCTGCCAGTCAGCCAATTCTCAACCCACCTCACTGTCCACTCATCTATCCCACACTTCCTCAGCTTTGTTATAAGGATGTCGTGTAGTATCAAATGCCTTGCTGAAATCAAGGTAGACTACATCCACTGCTCTCCCCCCATCCACCCAGCCAGTGACAGCATCATGGAAGGCTACCAGGTTGATCAAGCATGACCTCCCCCTGGTAAACCCATGCTGACTTCTCCTGATAACCTGCTTTTCTTCCAGTTGCCTGTAGATGGCATCCAGCACAAGCTGTTCCATCATCTTTCCAGGGGCAGAGGTGAGGCTGACTGGCCTGTAATTACCTGGATCTTCCTTCTTGCCCTTTTTGAAGACCGGAGTGACATTGGCTGTCCTCCAGTCTTCAGGCAGCTCCCCCATTCTCCAAGACCTAGCCTCCAACCACTAGCCTCCAGTGAGGTGTGAACATTTTCCACCCTCTCAGCTTGTGCACACAAGCTCACTGTTTTTGCAATCATTTGTAGTCAAAATGAGTTTGGTTACAGAAAGAGTTTAATTCATATTTACTAGCAAATCTGATTAACTGGGACGAAAACACAGCAGAAAGAGCGCGTAAAAGTAGCACAGTGAGTAGTCCAAAGGAAAGTAGATATTATGTGCCATGATCAGAAGAAAAAATATAAAGAAAGGACTGTGTATCTGCATTACACAGTGTTTAATTCCATGTCTAAAGTCTAGTTTGTTTCTCATTTCTAGTGCTTCAAAACAACAGATGTAGGGAAATGGGAAAAAGCTGTGTTAGTCCTAAAGTACTTCAGTTCTACTTTTCCTGACATTAATTGGTGCACCTGTTTTGTAGAGTCTTTGATGACATTATCAATGGGATTCTGGTGAGATTGTAACAGTAGAAATCCATATTTAAATGCTGATAGATCCTTGTGATCTGGAGAGCTGTAAAGTAGCAGATTCAGTGTCCTAGTATAAAGCAGGCAGATCAATTAGACATAGCATTTTCAAAAGCAACTTCAAAGGCATGTTCATCTACTGCTCAATCTAAAAAAGCAGGGAGGAATGGAAGGAAGAGTTCATTCCTACTAGCCTGCTTCATTAGCTATTATATTCTTTAGCTGCCTATTGGATAACAAATACTCTGCTATGTAGAAGCTTGTTCTTATTTTGTGCCACCAGGCTGAAATACCTCAAATAATTGATTGAATTTTCTCATTTTGATGATGGCAGAAGCAAATTAATCTGGTCTCATTTAATTGGAAACTCATTCACTTACCCATGCAAAGCTGTCAGAAAAGTAGTGTAGATGGAGCTTTTTAAGGATTTTCTGCCTGTAAAATGGAATGGGTGAAAAAAAAAAGGTAATTTTAGTAAGTTATTTAATGTTACAAAATAATAAAAAAAGAACTGTCACAGCCTCAGTCTTGTTATATTTTAATTCACATTTGAAATGAGCCCAGACTGTCTTATTTATACCAATCTACCTCCTCCGCTTCATTCCTGAGTTGAGTGGTTTAGAAAAACAAGACACAAGTCTAATCAACCACAGATGTTGGGGAAAAAAAAACAAGTATATAAGCAGAAAGTAAACACATTGATCAGTTAAGTTTCCCTACAGGTATGTGGAGCTGGTGTTTTCAAGTTTCTGTCTGCAAAGAACCATTTAGCATGCAGGATAGCAGGCTGGGAGCTACTCCAGCCAATCACAGAATCACAGAATCACAGAATTATCAAGGTTGGAAAAGACCTAGAAGATCATGTAGTCCAACCATTACCAATACTTCCCAGCTAAACCATAATCCTCAGCACAACATCCAAACATTTCTTGAACACTCCCATGGTCGATGGCTCCACCACCTCCCTGGGCAGTGCATTCCAGTGCCTGACCACCCTTTCCGAGAAGTAATATTTCCTAATTTCCAGCCTGAATCTCCCCTGATGCAGCTTAAATCCATTCCCTCTAGTTCTATTACTAATTATACGAGAGAAGAGGCCAACCCCCAGCTCACTACAAACTCCCTTCAGGAAGTTATAGAGAGCAATGAGGTCTCCCCTGAGCCTCCTCTTTTCCAGGCTGAACAATCCCAGCTCCCTCAGCCGCTCCTCATAAGGCCTGTGCTCCAGACCCCTCACCAGCTTCAGCCCTCCCCTGAACACGTTCCAGGGCCTCAATGTCTTTCTTGCAGTGAGGGGCCCAAAACTGAGCACAGTACTCGAGGTGCGGCCTCACCAGTGCAGAGTACAGGGGGAGAATGACCTCCCTGCTCCTGCTAGTAACACTGTTTTTGATGCAAGCCAGAATGCCGTTGGCCTTCTTGGCCATCCGGGCACACTGTTGGCTCATGTTCAGCCGAGCATCAATCAGTACCCCCAGGTCTGTTTCCTCAACACAGTCCTCCAGCCACTCCGCCCCAAGCCTATAGCGCTGCCTGGGGTTGTTGTGGCCGAAGTGCAGGACCCGGCATTTGGTCTTGTTAAACCTCATCCCGTTGGCTTCGGCCCAGCTCTCCAGCCTGTCCAGATCCCTCTGTAGGGCCTTGCTACCCTCAGGCAGATCGACACTCCCTGCCAATTTGGTGTCATCTGCGAACTTACTGAGGGTACACTCAATGCCCTTGTCAAAGTCATCAAGAAAGATGTTGAAAAGGACAGGCCCCAGTACAGACCCCTGGGGGACTCCACTCGTGACTGGTCTCCAACTGGATTTTGACTCCATTTACCACCACTCTCTGGGCCCAGCCCTCCAGCCAGCTCCTTACCCAGCCGAGAGTGTACCCATCCAAGCCACGGGCTGCCAGCTTTTGCAGGAGGATAGCATGGGAAACATTGTCAAAGGCTTTGCTGACGTCCAAGTAGACCACATCAACAGCCTTTCCTTCATCCAGCAGACGGGTCACAGGATCGTAGAAGGAGATCAGATTGGTCAAGCAGGACCTGCCCTTCACGAACCCATGCTGGCTAGGTCTGATCTCCTGGTCATCCCACACTCGCCGCATGATGTCCCTCAAGATAATCCGTTCCATTACCTTCCCTGGCACTGAGGTCAGGCTAACAGGCCTGTAGTTCCCCGGATCCTCCTTACAACCTTTCTTGTAAATGGGAGTCACGTTGGCAAGTCTCCAGTCTTCCGGGACCACACCCGTTAACAAGGAGAGCTGAAAGATAATGGAAAGAGGCTCAGTGATCACCTCCGCCAGTTCCTTTAGCACTCTCGGGTGAATCTCATCCGGACCCATGGACTTGCGACAGTCCAGTTGGAGCAGTGATTCCCTGACCACTTCTTCAAGAATCACAGGGGGTTCAGTCTGCTTCCCAGCCGAGACTACCAAGTTAGAGCATGGGGAGCCCTGGGAATAACCGGGATGACTTTTAAAGACAGATGTAAAGAAGGCATTCAGAACCTCTGCCTTTTCCTTATCCTCTGTGATCACATTCCCAGCCTCATCCAGTAAAGAATGGAGATTCCCCTTTGTCCTCCTCTTACAGTTGATGTATTTGTAAAAGAGTTTCTTGTTTGTTTTTACCCCAGCGGCCAGCTTAGATTCAAGCTAGGCTTTTGCCTCTCTGATTTTCCCTCTACATATCTTAACAGCCTCTTTGTAGTCGTACTGAGTTGCTCTTCCCTCCTTCCACAGGCGGTAGATTCTCTTTTTCTCCCGCAACCTTAAGAACAGCTCTCTATTCATCCACGCTGGTCTTCTTCCCTGCCGGCTCATTTTGCGGCTCAGGGGGACTGCCCGCTCCTGCGCCTTTAAGACTTCCTTCTTCAAGAGCGACCAGCCATCTTGGACCCCTTTGTTCCCTAAGACTGAACGCCAGGGGACTGCCCCTACTAGTCTTCTGAACAAATCAAAGTCTGCCCTCCGGAAGTCTAAAGTGGCAGTTTTGCTATTCTCCCTCCAGGCTCCACCTAGAATCGAGAACTCTACCATTTCGTGGTCACTCTGTCCAAGACAGCCCCCAACCTCCACTTCTCCCACCAGACCTTCCCTGTTTATGAACAGCAGGTCTAGCGGGGCAGCTCCTCTCGTGGGCTCTCTCACCAGCTGCATTAGGAAGTTGTCCTCTATGCATTCCAGGAACCTCCTAGACTGCTTCTTTTCCGCCATGCCGTACTCCCAGCATATGTCAGGGAAGTTAAAGTCTCCCATGAGGACAAGGGCCGGTGACCGCGCAGCTCCTGCCAGCTGCTTATAGAACAGCTCATCTGCCTCTTCATCCTGGTTTGAAGGTCTATAACAGACACCCACCAGGATGTCGGCCTTATCAGCCCTTCCCCTCATCTTTACCCATAGGGATTCAACCACATCATCCCCAGTTACAAGCTCTGCAGCATGAAAGCAATCCCTGACATAGATAGCCACGCCACCACCCCTCCTTCCTTGCCTATCCTTCCTGAAGAGTTTGTAGCCATCCATTGCAGCACTCCAATCATGGGAGCAATCCCACCATGTTTCCGTTATGGCAACTATGTCATAGTTCGCCTGCCTCGCAGTGGCTTCCAACTCTTCTTGTTTGTTGCCCATGCTGCATGCATTGGTATAGGCGCACCTCAGCCGAGCCCCTTGCCTCGCTCCTAATCCCAATACCACTTCATCAGACTTATACCTAGAAGACCTGCCTTTACCCTCTTCCCCCTTCATAGAGTCATTCTCCTCCATCACGAAGGCACAAGACCATGGGTTCTTGCAAGCACATCCCTCTCCTGCAAGTACTGGGTCACTACGCACCGACTCTGTGTTAGTGACCCCAGTTACACACCCATCCCCCTTCATACCTAGTTTAAAGCCCTCTGAACGAATCTGTCTAACTCGTGGCCTAAGATCCTTTTTGAACGCTGGGAGAAGCCACTCCTATCGGTTTCTAGCCGGTCCAGTCTCCTGCAGACAGAAGCCAAGTCAAAGAACCCAAATCCCTGCCGAGCACACCAAGCCTGGAGCCAGGAATTAATCCGCTGGCCCATTATATTAAGTCCCTCATTATTCCCTATAGCTGGAGGGATAGAGGAGAACACAACTTGTGCTCCTGAACCCTTTACCTGTCTCCCCAGGGCTCTGAAATCCTTTTTCAGAGTCCTTAGGGGTGTTCTGTGTAAATTATCACTACCAATCTGAAACAACAACAGAGGATAGTAATCAGTGGGCTGAACAAGGGAAGGAAGTTTCTGCTTTATATCCTTTACACGGGCACCTGGGAGGCAGCAGACCTCCCTATGCAGAGGGTCTGGCCTACATATTGGCCCTTCCGCTCCCTTCAGCAGAGAGTCACCAATTACAATGACGTGTCGTGTTTTCCTATTTGATGATGCAGTAATTTTAGGAGAAGACTGGTTAGACTTGGAAAGCACCAACTGAGGTGCAATGTGATATAGGATACTGCACTTAAAGAAATCTCTTCAAAGTTTTCTTGAGTTTCTGGCACCCAACAGGATATACTTTGGAAGTTTGAAATCTGGTATATTTGTTAGTGACTCCTTCTGTCTTTTATGTTGCCACCATGACCTGCTTTTCTAACTGAAATATATAATTTATCATTGCTATTGAAAGGGAATAGATGTGTTTTAATGGTGCTCTGTAAAGTACAGCATGGCCAGGTGGGATCAAATAACCATTTAGTTTAGCATTCGGAAGTGACTATTATTAGCACATGCCCAGAAATCTGTCAGAAAATGGAGAGAGTAAGCAACAATTCTTGATAATTGGTAATACACTCTTCAATTTTTTTTAGCTCAGAAACATTCTGGAACAAGAATAGAAGTACTGAGAGAGTCTTGATTCAGGTTATGATAGATTTTTCTTTTTCTTTTTCTTTTTCCTCTAGATTACATAGAATACACATCTAATGATAACAGTGGGAGATTATAGAATCCAAGTGTCATCTAGCAGTTGAAATATGTTTTATACAGGAATCCTGATCATTATTTTCATGTGAAATTCAAGACCTGTCTGCTATGAAATTAAGAAGGAAATGAAAAGTTCTGAAAGGAGTCAGATAGGACTTGTTTGAACAATCAGAGCCTAAAAACTATTCTGAAAGAGAATGAAAAAGAGTATAATTGAAACACTAAATTTTCAGCAATCTCTTCCTGGTTTTCATTCTGTGTACAAAACGTACAGTATAAATGAACAAAGTGATGGAGAAGGAAAAAGACAAGTCAGACATTTATTATAGCATTGCCAAAACTTCTGTCATACAACATGGGATGTAACCAGCAGTAAAATAAATTTTATTTCATTAGATCTTAATTTATTGATATTTCTGGTGAAATCATTTTAGTATATCTAATCTGATGGAAAATCTCAGGGGAGAAATAAGCAAGAAAATAATGTGTTGAAAAGCTGCATAGACATTACTGCTATCATGTTTCCACAATTATTTAATAGAATTCAAAAAACACAATACCTTATAGTGAACTGTTAACTTTTACTTTTCATTGTGTAATCAGTAAAAACTGAGGGTAAGAGTGAGTGGGAGAGAAATGCCCTTTCAAAGTAATACACAGAATGAAGAATCAATGAATTGAGCTTCTTGTATTTTTATCTGCAATAGATGATATATATAACATATAGATGAATAGTCAAAATTTCAGCATTTTTTAGTTGCTTGGTATTTGTCCGGGATGTTCTGAATGGCTCTAATTCATTAAGCTTTGAAAATATGTGTTATTACTCATCCTTTTATTAATATAGCTAGAAATGAAAAGCAATAGCACAGTGCCTCAGTATCCCTCAGGAAAAAGTCAAGGAAGGAAGGAAAGAAGAAAAGAAGAAAGGGCACAGATCAGAGTTACAGGTATAAGGTCTCCAGGCTTTTTAACTCACAGTCAGTGTAAAATTCATCACATTGAATGCATTTTTACTTTGCAAGGTTTATTTCAGTTTACTTTCAGTTGAATAGAAATAAATGTATGGAAAAACACAGTGCACCATTTGCAAAAATGGAAAAATTGGAGTGTGGAGTGTATGTACTACATTGCTGTTAAAAATGATCATGTTGCCAATTCCTGAAATACTTGCACTTATCACAAATAATATTATTTTCTTTGAAGTTAGTTGAAACAAGCATTTCAAATGACAGATTTTGAGTGTTTCTTTAAAAATATTGTCTTCTTTTTCTCAGTTTTTTACTTCCACTAGGGCAATAAGATGGTACGCTACATATAGATTTATATTTTAATTATAACAGAAAACAGCAGGAAAAAATCCCTACTGTAGTCAGAGACAATGCAAAATAAAGATGTTATAACACCATTTAATTTAGAATCATTTTAAATCAGAAGTAACATTAATGGCTTTTCACAAACAGAAGTCTGAACATTTTCCTTTCTGAAGTGTTTTTCAATTCAAGATTCTCTTATTCCAATGTGCTGTACAAGACCCTAAACAGAATCATGCAATTTCTTCCAATATGGTTAAAAGATAGAAAGCAAAAATTGTTCCTATTAATCATGGAATCATAGAATTATTTGTGTTGGAAGAATCAGATGAGGATCATCCAGTTTCACCTTCCTGTCATGAGCAGAGACACTTCTCACCAGACACATTTGTTCAAAGTCCGAACCAACCTTCCAGGGATGGGACACCCACAACTCCTTGGGGCAAACCGTGCCTCACTACTCTCACAGTACAGAATTTCTCTCTTATATCCAATCTAAATCTCATTTATTTTATAGTTTTTGCCCTTCTCTTATAATTATACTCTCTGAAACTCCCTCTCTTGTAGGAGCTCTTTAGGTGACATTTTAAATAGCAGCTAAAATTCTAAATATTTTTTTAGGCTGATTAATGTACAACCATATTTATTGGCACTTATTGAATTATTCTTCAAGACAAATACTTACACATATGGTTGTCATACAGCTCAGTGATAGCCACTGAACTAGGATGCCTTATTTTACATGGTAGCAGCTTTCTCTAAACATTTTGCCTTACTGCAACAGTCTAAAATTTACATTGGTTGCTCCAAAAGTAATGCTTCTGATTTATTTCTGTTCAAACTACAACAAACAGATGAAGAACACAATAAAACTATTTAATAGAGCAAATTCTCACCTACAAAACACTCTTTTTCAACAGTCACCACCATTAATTATGCATTTTCACCAGCAATGCACTTGTAAAAATCTGCATGATTGCCCAGAATAGGGATCACATTTCATGTCACTGACACTACTGCTGAAACTCAGTACCCATTTCTTCACTGTGCTCACATCCATTGTTTAACACAAACGTGCTTCACGAATGTTCAGCTAACATCATGAAAGTCAATGAGCATAATTTTTAATGCATGTGGGAATTCAGTGATACACTTTAGCTTCATATGCACTTCCATGTCAGACACCGTTTGTCTAACTGCCCTTTGCTGACATCTATCACACGGAAACAACAGCTAATGGAATTTTGCCAAGAAGGTTCAGACTCTACTGTCATACCAACAGTATCCACCTATGACTTTCTAATAATGTAATTAAGAGGCATTACTTTCAGAGAAGCACATTGCTGATATCTCCTCCACAGTATACTTCCCTCTATAGCCAACTGAAGGTAATTTTCAGGGTTGCTAATCCCGTACAATCTCGGTGGTCTGCAGCGGGTATGGTGAATCTTTCCTTGAAGATACTTTTCTGTCTCTGTTGTGTTTAGAGAGAGCTTACGCTACCTAGATTGGCCTAGAGTCTTCAGCCAGTCTGTTACACAAATAACTGACATAAACTTTTCTAAAATAATCTGAGTGCTGGCAAATTTTTGCCACACGTACATTGAGAGTCCTACTCTGCAGTTATGTGTAACAGAAAACAAATATGAAATCTGTTAACCTGGTTCATGGCATGTTAATTCATAGTTTTCACATAACATTCCTTTTGTACTGAAAAGTATTCAGGAACAGAGGGCTGTGAAGATTTGCACTCTTCAATTTTACAATAGAATAATGGTGAAAAATGATATAAACCCCCACTTTTCTACAACAGGTCAACTTAATCTATTTTAACAGTCTAAGAATGGATGAACTTAGTAGTAATTGTACCTACAAAAATAAAGTGACAATAGAGGGTAAGTACATTTAATTATGCAAGCCATGTAAAAGATCCTTAGAAGATGCAGCAAAACATCCTCTAGTCTACTTACCTGCTCTAACTCCTGCACGATAACATGTTGTGAACTAATGCAGCAGAGCACAGCTGTTGACAGCTATATTTATTTTCTGCTGTAAGTGTTGTGAGTCCAGTGTCAGCTGGGACTATGGCAGGGCCTTATAATAACCTCTGCACCTGGGCTTTAACCAAGAATCTTGTGAGCATTTCAGCAGGTCTTTCTCCCCATCTGGTATGTTAATTAATCTTTGTTCTATGACAGGGTGCTTCTACTGTTTAGCATTATCTTAAGCTTAAGAAGAATAGAAGTGCGACCGGTGAAGAGAGGCTAGAGACTGCCAAGGATATGTTTAAGTTCTATAAAAACCTGAGGAAGAACTCTTACAATAAAAGCTCTGTCAGTATGGCTTAATCACCAGTCTGTCACTGCATCTGGCATAAGATAAAGGTGAGCTTTTGCAAAACACTTTCATTTTCATCTGAAAATAATTGTTTTTGTCACAAAACAAGCTTGAATGAATTTGAAATCCATCAGGCTCTCACTAGTGCGATTAATATTTCTGAAAAGTGAACAGAAAAAGCCAAAGATGCTGTAACGCTTAATTCCCTCTCTAGTTTGCCAGTATGTTTCCAGATATTTTCCATGCATGTAGCATAGAAACAAACTGAATAAGTATATATCAACTCAGGGACTTGCCTGTGTTATCTCATGTAAGTATTTCTAGTATAATGTTACGCAATGAGTATATTATGAATAATAAAATAAAATGTAATAAAAAATTATAGTTCATTTTTAATAATTATTTGAAAGGAAAATAAGTGGTATATTTCATTGTAGGTTTAGAAACTATGATGTTTTACAAATTACTATGAAAGTATAAGCCAATATAAGAAGATATTATAAAAGTTTTTAGTGCATGAGGAATATCACAGAAAATAGGCTAACAGATCTGGATGAAAATATACATTATAGTGCTAACTAGAACCATAGTAGAAAATCTTCTGTGTTTTAATAACACTAAAAAGTTAGAAAGAAAACATCAATCTTGATAAAACTATCTTGTGAAGCACTGCAGCACCAGACACAGTGTCATATTTAGGTTGAAAAGATCTCAGAATAAACATTTATGATGGGAGAGAAAATACCTCATTTTTGGTAATTAAGTAGTTTCTACGTTAAGAACTGACATACTCCTGCAGAAGAAAATCCTAGCTTAGGAGTTTGCCACCTGTTACACTTTCTGTTGAATAAAATAGGAACACAAAGATTACACATCTAGTTTTGGCACTTCAGCAATTGAAGTTAGATGAACATGGATTAGTTTTTACATTTCAAAATTATGTCTAAAACAGCACTGAAAGGCCTTGGTCTTCACACTTGTCAGGAACAGAAGGCTTTTTGTTGTAAGATTCATTCCAAGTACTACAAATAACAGTGTATTTTCTACTTGGCTCCATGCAGGGGGAACAACAACAAAAACAGTAAGAGTTTTGTCATGCCTGTTTTGATATTCATATTTGTACTGACACATGAAGAAAACTCTTCAAGAAAACATTTGGCCTGCCATATACACAGAACAGAAAAAATACTCTTGTGAATGATACATGAGAAAATTAACAGGACAATCAGTGAGTTAAGTGAATTAATACTGAAGACTAAAAGCATAATGTCTTTTACGAGGATCAACAGAGAAATTTCAGAAATACATACATATTTATTAGTTTCAGTAAATACAATAAGTTCTTTAAAGTGTGAAAAAGAATGAGAGAGAAGAAATACTAGACTGTATGTAGTTCCAGAAGGAAATTCTTAATAGTTATATGTGTATGTTGGAGACATATTGTGACATTAAAGTTCTCTGTAACCCAGATATGAGCTAAGGTTGGACTAGATAATCTTAGTGGACTTTTCCAACCTTTATGATCCTACGATTCTCTGATTCTAAGGGATTCGAAACATTCTATATTATAGTAATATATCAGCAATTGCATAGTTAAAGCACTCAAGGTAAAGAAACAACATAGCATGGAGGCGATCTCACATGATATTTCTACCTGAGACTTTATTATTCTTTAGTTGATGTTTCTTTTCCGAAAATTGCCTATTTTTTTTTTTTTTTTTTCCCACTATTCATTGGTATAGGTAAGAAGAGGCATATGACCAAAATATGTTGCTTTTAAATCTAATTTTCTCTTAAGTCTGAAGAGATTGGTAGCTGATATAGTAAAACCAAATTAGACTTGAGCTTGTAAAATTTTAAACTTAATTTTTGACTGTTTAATGTTAGTGAAATGCAAGGAGTTGGTTGCCACTTCCCTTTTACTTAAAAACCACAGGATTAGGCTTTATACTTGGATAAATAAGCCACTTTCTAAAACATAGACTATCTAAAGTCAGTTGAATCTTCTCACAAACTCGTGACTTGGTTTTTATCTGTCTCTTACTATCACGGGCAAAGAAAAAATGAATACTGTTTTACTTGTCTTTATATAATACCTTGATTGAACTGAGAAGAAACAATCCAGCTATCTTTGTATGTACTCTGACTGAAAGAAAGAATTTGGTTGATAGGTTGTTTTTCCCCTTCTGATGTTCTTGAGATTTTAGATAATTGTTTAAGCAGTTGGGCATGGATAGAGGTTTATTTGTCATTAAATCTGCTACTGCCTTCTCTGGTTTGGGTCAAAAGGTCCCCCAGGCATTTCAATATCCTTGCGCTATTTTGTTTCTTGATTAGACATATTGTATCTTGAGTCACTGATACTGAGCTCCCCAAGCTCATTTTGAAAAGAATCAACACAATTTCCTGAATAAGCTTCAGTTCTCACACCAATGGAGAAATTCTGTCTTATGTATAGATGTATAGAAAGATGAAGAAGGAGATTCTCCTTGGGTAATTTAATCTGAACAGAGTAGGGTAAAGAACTCCCATATCTCAAATTATTAGGCACTTCTCCATGTACATATTAAGATAAGAGTCTATGTCACTGCAAATTTTTACATCATTTTTGTATCTGGATTAATTTTTTTATTTTTTTTGGGGGGGGTTGATTCGTTGTTTTATAAAAATAGATTTAGCATTCATGAGATTGAATGAAAATTGCCTTTACAAACATACATATGTGTTTCATGTGTTACTGTTAAAAGCAGTAAAATTAGTGCTTACCAGCCTCTTAAAACGTATTTATTATGTTTCTTTATCAAATCACAGATTTTACCTGACTTGGAATGTTTTAATGTTCTGTTTTCTTAAACTCGTTAAAAGCAGAAGCCATATAGAATTTAACCTCATGTTAGGTATTAAACATATTAAACATTAAGGAGATATAAATAAATCCATATAATAGCTAAACTCAGTTCACTGTTGTTAGATTATATCTTCTAATTTTCTTTTCCCGTATTAAATGAACAGATCTTCAATTAGAAATGCTCCTGGAATTGACCCAGAATATTTTGCTAGAATCAATTCAAAGAAAGAGGGCTGACATATTGAAATAAATAAAATGATTTTCCCAAGGATGATATTATGTTAGTTTTCTCTTAAGTTTTACCAAAGGTATGAAGTGTCATTAATGGAGGCTTTAATACACATTGAAATATACAGATAATCTTTGCAAAAACAGAGCAATAATTTTTTATTGTTACTGTTATGATTCTTTTCATAAATAGAGTATTTCAGGAAAAGCAATCGCATGAAAGTTCATGAAATTTAAGTCAGTAGGAGGTACTTTTCTCTGATTCTAGTTTGATTCAGAGTTGCTGACAGAATACTAAACAAAATACTGATATTTGATCAAGTATAGTTTATCAGTGGAATTTATCCTATTATTATTATTTTAATTCTTGAATTGTTGCAATATCAAAACCTTGGCATACAATTGTAACCAATACAGGTTACAGCTGTGTAACCTGTAGGCTAGCTGCTGCAGAAAAGGGCAGTTGTCCATCCACTCTCCACGTTGGTCGCAAATTTCTCCCTCACAATTAAGCTTTAGAGCTGAATAGGAATTTGATTGAACAGGTAGTGAACTTGATCAGAATTAAGTGGTATAATGTTTTTTGTTGCTTTTATTTTGGCTGTTGTTGTTGTTGATCACCATCACTTTCTCCTAGCTTTCCCCTCTGAACTGACTTACTGAAGCATCACTCATTGCAATGGATTGTGAGTATCTAGTCAGTAGATTAACTTAGCTACTTCACACTCTCTCTTAAGAGAGCGCAAAATCTGTCAGCATTTTATAAAGTTATCTGTATGGCAGACTGCTCATTGTGTTGCTGCAAGTTCTGCTTCTGTCTCAGGACAGCATCTGGCATAGACCTGATACACATGTACGTATACATTATGCTATACCATATATTAATTCATTTTGTCTCATTGTGCAAGTATGGCATACAGACAGAAAAGAAGCAAGTGTACCTAAAGACAGAGTATTTTAAAGAAAGTGTTAACTTCTGATTAGCTTATCTTTTCATTCAAGGGATTTTGCCTAACAGCTACCTTATGCAAGGCTGAGTTGACCCTATAGGACTTGAAACTTGGTCTTCATTTTTCTAGAGGCAGGATTGAGCATCCCAGAAATTTAAACCAATTAAAAAAAAATAAAAACAGGAAAAAAAAAGGTTTCTGGGCCCTCATGAGGCATAAGAGCAAAGTAGAATTGGAGTTAAAGACTATTAAATAAAAATGACTTGGGTGCTCAAAGAAACAATTATATCTAGAAATTTTTATTGGATTACAGAATTCAAATGAGACCATTTTTTCTTTAAAAAAAAAAACACGAAAAGTTCTAAACATGAGAAAAAAACAATACAAATTAATTTGAAAAATACAAATAAATCTAAAACAAGTTAATAAAAATCTTTTAGGGGGAAAAAAAAAAAAAAGCATTTCAAGTCCCTTTAAAAAATGGAGCAAAGTTTCAAACAGAGATAATGCTATTTCTGTAGTATATCAAGTCTTGCTTCTGTTTAAACAAATGCTGATATTCAGTTGCAGAACAGTTCCATGAAAGCTGATTCCCATAACAGAGACATAAGCATGGTAATTTGCTGCTTGTAGTTATCTCCAAAATGGGAAATGTTATATGACAAAATCTAAGCTTTCATGCAATAAACAAAAAAATGCAGACAGAGGCCATAGAGAACCATAAGAATTACAAGCTTAGTTAAAAAATAAAAATAAAAAATCAGCCATTATAACATCCCGCTGGAAGTGGTTGTTGTATATCTAGCATTATTTTCATATGATATTCTTTTATGACTCAGAACAAGCTGTGAAGCATAAGTCTTCAATGCAAATTATACCAAAGACAACTTCTGTGTTAATCACTGTATCTGATTCTAAATTTCTTCGTTTATACAAGAAACCTGTACTCTAGTGATTATTCTGTCTCCCTCCCTGAAGGAACATCAGATATATATTAAAATAAATTATAATGAAATATTTTTTAACAGATGGCGTATATGGAAATAGTTTCTAGTCATAATTACTCTTTGTACTATTGTGCTAGTACAGTATGTGACCTCTGTGATTACACATAATATATCTTTAGGGCATTGATCATTGTTTCATTTTATTTATGTTCCTCTCAGCCTGACTGCACATTACAAGCACGCTTTCTTGCTAATTGACTCCCTTTAAGTCCTGTGAAGTCCCATTTCAGTTCTAGTACTGAATTATTAAGATATTTCCCTGATGTCCCCCGCAAATTTAGATGATTTTTGAAGCAATAAATATTCTTATGAAATATTTTTTTCTCTTTTTTTCTTTGTACATTTCTCAAGATAACCAGCCTGGTGAGGTATTAGAGTTAGAGCTCACAGAATAACAGAATCTACCTGGAATAACTTTGAAATATGTGATAATTTCATTTCTAAGTTAGAACCTTATACAGTGGATGATAACACAGTGTTAATTTTTGAGATGAATTAGAAAAAAGTAAAACAAATCTCACCTTCCTTCCAACTCTATGGAGCACTTCAAATTACAGAATTACTTCCTGGATGAAAAAAATAATAAGTAAGAATTTGAATTAAATATGTTTATTACTCCATATGATTCAATATTTCTTTCAGTTTTCTTATTTTTATTTATTCAGTGTATTTGTTGAAAGCAAAGACTTACATGTACACATGGGAAGAAGGACAATAAATGTTTTTATTACCTTTTGTAGTAGGAAGGGTTAAGCATGAAAGGAAGCTGTGGCAAAATCAGCTGTTATTTTCAACATCACATCTAGGAAAGATCATAGAATCATCATTGAATGACCTGGGTTGAAAAGGACCACAGTGATCATGTAGTTTCAACTATGGGCAGGGTCTACAACCACTAGACCAGGCTGCACAGAGCCACATCCAGCATTTCCTTGAATTCCTCCAGGGATGGGGCAACCACACCCTCCTTGGTCAAGCTGTTCCAGTGCTTCACCAGTCTCTGCATGAAATCTTCCTTCTGATATCTAACCTCTACTGTCTCAGTTAAAACCATTCCCACTTGTCCTATCTCTATCCACCCTCATAAACAGCTGTTAACCCTCCTGTTTATATATGTTCCTGTCAAGTACTGGAAGGCCACAATGAGGTCTCCCCAGAGCCTTCTCTTCACTAAGTTAAACAATCCCGGTTCCTGTCACACTCCAATTTATAGGAGGGAGAGGAGGTTCTTTTAATATCTATATACCTGGCATGAGATTAAGAAACAGCAGTTCAAATGTTGGTCCTACCAGTTTATTACAAATTTTAATTAGGGAGATGGGGAAGGGGAGGACAGATGCTATTTTTAATTAGGGTAATGAGGAAGGGAAGAAGGGTGATAGAAAAGATAGGAAAGAAGAAGCAAGGAGTCTTTATAGAAAGCAAGAGGGAGATGGTCACCACCATGGATCCAGTGTGGTTCATAGTTCAGTCTTTGATCTTCAGTAGCGGTGGGTCATTGGGCAGTGTTGTTCTGTTGACAACAACAACAACTGTTACCATGGCGATGATGGCCCCTATTAGTATTAGTTAATGGCCCCCTAGTATTTTGTTTTGAGAGGTGTAAGATTTCATTTTATACTTCAGATTCCTTTATCAAATCCCATTTCCATATTTGAAATATATTTAAATTTGGACCTGGGCTTATTGAAGAAAATCTTATGAAAAACTGTAATTTAAAAATTTTACTCCTTAAAGAATCTCTGAGAGTAATTTAAGCCCATGAAATATCAGAGTTGCCTTCTTGAATGATCAGAAAACTAAAATTTAGAGTTTGCTGCAACAACTGAGGTTTTGACAAATGCAATCATATACTATGAGTGCAGAATTTTGAGGATATAGTGTTAGGAACTGTTAATAAAGAAGAGTTGATAAAGACTGTATTAAAGTACTGTCTATGGACCTTTCTTAGAGAATGATAATAGTAATATAATAGTTTGTGCTAATAAGAAGAATCTTTTATGCTCTAGAGGGTTTTGTATTAGTTCTTAGATAAAGCTATAAAACAAAGCATAATTATTCTGTCTTTCCCAAACTGTGAATAAGATATCCTATATTACATAAAACTTACCCTTAAGGCTGTATATAAATTCATTTTAAAGCATAAAGTGGATCTGTTTTTCTGAATACGAAATTAATAGAAAACATCTGTTTTCCCACTACTATATGGTAACACATGCTGGCTAAACATGATCTTGAAGCAAAACCATGTAAGTTTTTTTTTTATTATTTACACAAGTAATATCTGGGGCTGAATGTAGGCAAGTGATTATTGTGTCTTTTTCACTGATTTATATAATCCAGTACCCCAGTTTAAGTTTTACTTGTGGAAATGAAATTATATGTTTTACCTTGAAAATGTAAAATCTATTGAAGAGTGTAAAATCATATAATTCAGACATACAGCAGCACTGGGGATGTTAAAAGTGTTCTCTTTTAATTATTCTTTACATTAATGTTTATTTTAGAGGCAGAGTTATGCAGGCATAATGAAGTCCAAATAGTCCAAGTTGTTGCACCTATGAGAAGCTGTGGCTATACTGAAAAAATCATGCTCCAGGAAACAGACTTGTCGTGGCACATCCCAGAAAAAAAAAAAAAGAGAAAAAGAAAAAAGAAAAAAAAGTATACTATTGTATTTTTCATTCTTGCTGTTTAACAAGCCAGAATAATTAATATCTGATTATATCAGATTATTCTGATATCAGAATAATTAAGATCTCCATAGATCTTCATAGTCCTAAAGGTACTGCTAAGAGTTGTAAAGAAAAAATAAATCAGTCAGGATAGATTGCTTGAAATCTCCTTCTATGCAAAAGAGTCACCTTTTCTTCTCCTCCACTGTTTTTTGAGTAATTATGAAAAATTCTAAAAAAGCAAAGATAAATTCTTTACAAGGTTTATCACCCAATGAGAATGACATTTTCAATGGGGTGAGGAACCAAGAAAAGAGCATTTTTCCTTGAGCATGTCCATATCTTGCAACACAGTCTTGACAAAATTCCAGTGACGATAACTCTAGATGTGAAAAAGTAACCAAGTTCAATTGTTTAGATATGATCTTAAATAGAAGGAATGGTATTTAAAACAGCAATCTTGACATAGGCTAGAAGGGGCATTAATACACAGGAAAACCCTTTGCAAACAAACTGCAGATAATTTAAGAGCCATGTAAACAGATGAAAATCAAAATCACGCAGATTTCTTTACATTCAACATAATAAATGGAACATCTTTAATTGTATGCATCTGTACCTGCTGTAGATTATATCTTACCCATTAAATGTGAAAGCCCAAAGTGGCTTCTTAGACCAAACCAAAACTCGAGTGTTCAACATGTAAATTGTAAGTTCATACTAGCCTGACTAGATATGTACTGCTGCTTGATGTGCACAGTAGATGATACAATAATGGTGAACAGATTCTGGACAAAGAACTTTCTCATGTTCTTACACACATTTTGTAATTACTTGAAAGGAGGTTACAGCAAGGTGTTGGTCTCTTTTATCAGATAACAAATTATAGGAAATGAGGTAACGACATCAAATTCTGCCAGGAGAAGTTTAGGTTACATATCATTAAGAATTTCTAAATAGAAAGAGGAGTTTACCACTAGAACATGCTGCCCAGGGAATGCTGCAATCTCTGGAGATATTTAAAAGATGTATTTGTGCAGTACTTAGGAACATGGTTTAGTGGTGGACTTAGTCGTATTAGATAGCTGAACTCGATTATCTTAAGTTATTTTTCCAACTTAAACGATTCTGTGATTATACAACTTTTCTTCTATCTTTTATATTTCTTATGTAATATGAAATGGGTCACCTTTCTCAAGAATCCATTATTTAACTTGTCTGTAATGAGAAGCCTAGAATGACCTATCTATACATTAGTATCTATATTGATGAGGGAAATGTGGTTTAGGATACTGTCTGGAAGTACTCATCATTAAAATTCTGCTGGTGTTCACCCAAGATACTTTTCTTCCTATTAAAGAAGAAAATAATTTATTTGTCTAGTATTAGAGTTTTGATCAATATTAATTTGCTGAGATTTCCTGGTTAAATTTAATTTATATCTTCTCAGTTTTGCTGTAGTATCAAATCAGTGTCACCTGTTTTGTAAGGAATAAATTATTTACTTTGTTTTTCTTCAGTTATTAGATGTTACCCACAAATCAAACTGTCCGTTGCTATATTTTTTAAGTTTCAAAGCGTATCAAATTTTCATCTGTTTTCATTTTCACTTGAGGATTTTCCTTATACTTGACTTAGTAAGGATAATACTTTATCAGGATAATGTTTCATATTAATTACATGTGACATGCAGAATCAAACTCTGTAACCCAAGTAAGATTACAAAGCAGGTTTATTCAGTGCTGTGCAGATACCAGGTGCAAGGGGAATAGATCTGCCTAACTGGCACACCGTCATGAAAAAATCGTGCTACAGATATAGGATGAACTAATACATAATCAATACTTTTCCCGGAATCTGGATACATACTCATTACACCCCCGAGAGTTCGTTAGTACGCAGACTCTCCCCTCTTGTGTGTGTGTAGTGGGTCATGGGATGAAGATTTGTTGTCTTCCTCTCAAAGGCTTCTGAACTTTTTTGCTGTAAACTTCTGACCTTTAGAGGGGGCATCTCCCAAAACTGGTTTCTTCTTGCTCTGTGGACATCTAATCACCTCTCTGCCAAATGTCCTCGGGCTGTTCTCAAACCTTTATCATTATGGCCTTCATCCCCCTCACTATGCCAGTCACACTGTTTGCCATCCCTTATTTTCTAACAAGCTCTACATTCTTGCTTCTATAAACTATCTCTATTCCCCTTCACCCTCTTTATTCTCAGTCACCGTGAAGCCTTCTTGCCTTTTTACTTTCACTTATGGGGCGCTTCTCACCTTTCACATGAGTTGCAAATTCTGGAGATGTTTTTTTCTTCAGTGGTATTTTTCTGTACAAGTCAGTTTGTAGACTCACATGCAAAATTCTTCAGTTGCTTTTTTTTCTTGATACTTTAACGGTTTTTCTATTCCAATATCAGTCTGTGCACAATATTATTTCATGTCTCCTTTTTCTTTTTCTTCTATTGTACATCTCAAACAAAACAACCTGATTCTCACCTGATTTTAAATAATTGTCTATTGACAGATTATAATCATATCTTATATATAGTTTCAACAAATGAACTGAATACATTCTGTACTTTCAAGTTCACTCTTTCTATTGTACCATAAATTTTATTAACTAGGCATCACACACAAAAAAATCCTCTACTGCCTTTACTGGTCTGAATTCCATTTTCACCTAAGTTCAAAAGGATTTCAGACAGGCCTTTCTTCTTAAGCGTCTTCACTGATTTATAGTTTCACTTCAGCTGATGAGCAAATCCATACTTTGTGATCTTCATATATTAAACGTCAGTGGATGTACCTGGGTACCCAGAAGAACTTGAAATAATAAGCAAACAATTTCTAGATGGTTATCCTCCCATCCATGGAATATTCAATTGAATATTTCTCTGCTGTGATTACAAAAATAACAAGCTTTCCCAAAACTATAGGAATCACAATATTTTCCATTAACATTATTTTGTAAGCATATCAGTCACAGGGAGAGAGTGGTTGTTTATTCCCACCTTTATTTTTCCCCTACACATAAAATTTTCACAAAAGCAGATTAGATACTTATGCCCTAAAATATTTTCATTTCTCCCATTTTGTTTCTCTAACAAAACTCTAAGTTATTTAAGAAGGAAAACTATTCATGAAATTATTGTGTAAACATTGTTATAGACAATTTTGGGCTTGAAAAGAACAGGAAGTTTTCTCAGTTTCCTCCTTAGAGTGTCTCTAAAGAGGAGTCCATGTTGTGCAAATATACAAGTACAGAGGAGGGGTTATCTCATACCTTATCTTAAGTTCTGTGAAGTCAATTCTTGGCTCTAATCATTGTATATCATTTAACTAAAATAAATGTGAGGAAAAAAATAAAGAAATTCTACCATAAAAATAAAAGGATGGAATCTGCAGATTAGGCAGAAATCATTTATTTCACTGTCAGAGAATCTTATTAGGTTAAGATTCACTACAAGAAAAGTATGTTCTGTTGTCATTACCATTGTCGTTGTCTTCATAGATCTGGATATTTTTCATGATTCTGAATGGCTTTTCCTTAACACTGTACAAAATAACAATGTGTTTATGTAAATACTTCGCAGATATGATAACAGGTTTTAATTTTATTCATGACCTCAACAGGTGACTGTCACATAAATATTACTGAATTTGTATCAGGTTTCTTTTTCTTTTCCTACTGCAACATTATTTTTTGAAAGCTTTTTATAAAAGTACTTTTATAAATAAATATAGAGTGATTGCTTCCAATGCTTTCAAGTGCTCTGATGTTTATATTATCCTGAGCTTCTTCAACATTATACTAAGATATACTAAGATATCCTTGATTTCTGTTGTTTCTCTGAATCTCTCATGTTTTAACTCACTTAGAAGCCAAAGACTAATGTGTTTTGCTCTGGACCTGAATATAGACCTAGGAAGTCTATTATTTCTTCAAAAAAGGAAGCAAGAAAAGAGCCAGAGAGAAAGATGGATACTGATCATCCACACTGTTTAATGGTTTGCTGGCTCCTCAGCTATCCCTTTGAACTGCTGCAAATTCCTAAATCTGGCAGAGAGGTGAATTAGCTCTGAGCAGTATGGGTGTGAGCCAGCTGCTGTCATTTGCTTTTGATATTTGACTTATTACAACAGAAGTTATTCTTTGCAATATTGGTATTGTTTATATAGTCAGCAGTTTTTCTTTATTTCTTAACAGAACATCCTTTTAGACAATGAATGAATGAATGAATAAAGGGATGAATCTGAAAAACTACAGGGAACTGGACTATTTTATACAAAGTGTGAGCAAAGTCGTGTAAGATACTATTACCATTCACAGTGCATTTTTCAGTCTTGATTTAGAAAGGCCCTCAGGTGCGCATTTAACTTTCATCTGTCTGAAGTAAATTTATTTACATGTGTTTAATGTCTGTGACTGTTATTTGGCTAAAGATTTTTTCAGTGCATCTGATAGAGGAATGCTGGGAACAAAGAGCATTATCTAGAGAAAGACTATCAGTTGTATCTGTCTCAAATCTGCAACAGCAGCACAGTACAGCATGCATTTCTTGATGGCACACTGTGCCTCATAGGGGTTCCTGCTTGGAGAGCTAATGGCCTTTCCTCTCCCAGAGGCTACCTTATCTGCCTGAGTGAGATCTCCCAGGATCAACTCATGTTGTGGCAAAATTACATTCCCAATCACATACTGCAAAGATTGGCTCCACATAAGGAGCTTGATGTAGCAACACTATTTTCTCATTGTGCTTCACAGAGATCACGTCATCAGGCATGACATGCTGCAGACACTCTGTCCCCATCAATAAATCCCTATTCCAGTGTTTGATTTTAGTGTTTCTCCAATCTGTTCACTTATTTTTTGCATCCAGTATTTAAACCACTCTGTTAAATTTTAAGATCTGTACTTTACCACATTTTTCCATTAGCCCAATTGTGAAATATCATGCTTCACAGTATTTCTTCATTTTTACAGTTACATAAGCTGCCCTTACTACTTAGGTTGCTAAGAAAATAATGCCTCCTTTTTTTTTTTTTTTTTTTTTCTGCAACAGAAACTGCAACAGAAATAAGGAGCACAATAGTACTAATTGATAGAGCAAATTTTCACTTACAAAACATGATTTTTCAACATCAACTACGCACTCACCACTACAAACCATCCCTTTTTGCCAGCACCAAACCATTATATGATTCTATGTACAAAAGCCTGCAAGCTCTCTGCATGACCATCCAGAATATGGTTTGTATTTCATGTTGCTGTTGTCATAGCTGAAATGCCTCACTGTGCATCCACTGTTTGTTTTCCATATATGTTCAACAAGTATCAATCAATGTCAGTTCCTGCCAACTCAATGACACACCTTTTCTTCATCCACACTTCCACGTCAGATACCATTCTGTCACACTGTCCCTCTCCTGCCATATATTGCATCGCAACAAAATGTAATGAAATAATGGTGAGAAGGTTCATCCTTTACTGCCATACCACTAACATCTGCCTCTGATATCATGGGCCAGCATAATAAAATAGTAGGCATTTCTTTTGGAGCAACCCTCATAATAACAGGGTGAAATTATATCTGGTGAATATCTGATAATGATGTTAGCAAGGGGTTAACTGCAACTGTAATTTTCACTGGAGACTTGCTGATGTTGTTTCACACTGCTCTGAATGTCTTTGCTGAAGAATTAAAGCATAGCCTTCTTTCCCACCTTATTGTGTTGTTGCTGTGAGCTGGGTAAGGACATTTATTGTGATACGTGGAGATTATTGCTCTAGAAAGCTACAAAAGAGCATTTCATCACAGAAAACAAAGATGCTTGTCGAAGTAACAAAGAAATTAGATAACCTCCTAATCTATTTAACAGAGGGCCCACAGTTCCATTTCAAGGCAGGTGAAAGAATACTTACTGAACCCAGAAAATGAATCTACCTCTACAGAACTGAGATAACCAAAAAAGGAGAAGGAAATCAGTGCAAAACTGTTAGCACCTGCCAACTCTTATTAAGAGATTAAAGTGCTTAAAAAGACAGAGAGCCGCTCAATATTTCCTTTTAAGTTTCTCTTGGCTGATTTCTCATGTGTTCTGCTGTGCACTGCAGTGAAACAAAGAGGTCATATTTCAGCTCCTCAGCGCTGCAAAAGCTCTTGATTTCACAAATAGCAAGTAGCTGCTCTTCAGGCTCTAAAAGTCTTCTTTGATAAACCTATCTGTACTGTGCCTGAATGATTGACATGTAAGAAAGTGAGTTAAGGCATAAGCATGGGCAAAAAATGTATATTTGTTTGGATGAAAAAATGTGAGTGGGTTTCTCTATACGTGGATGTAAAATGATTTAGGAGCTGTTCAGGATTACTCTGCAATATCCTAGAATTTCAGCGGCTTTTAATAAGGGGAAACAGAGTTTAGAAATGTACATATTGTGCAACAGTGATGGAAGCAGCACTATTGGTAATGCAGATCAGAGGCCATGCACTTGTACAGAAAATGTAGTTGAAAAGATGCAATGAAAACAGAAGAACTCCACAGAGATAGTAAAAAAAGAAAAAAAAAAAAAAAGTAAATGTTTGGAAGGATTCTAGGAGGATCTAAGAGTAATGGGAATTGAAGGAATTCACTGAGGACAAATTAAGAAACCAGTGTGAAAATAATTTTGGTATACATGGCATATATTACAGATTAATTTTGATCTATCTTTCTCCAGTTCCTTTTCTATACTTTGAAGCTGCCCTACAAAAAGAGTTTGAACTTTCAGCCTTCTCTCTGATCTTTTGGGGCTGAGATAAGCCAAAACACAGGCCACTTTAGGAGAAAAAGAACACGTGACCTTCTTCAGAGCAGGGAGAACATAGGGGACAAAGCAAAACAGGTAGTAGCTGAATAGGTTTCTAAATGCATTTACAGAAAGGTCCCTTTGTGCAGCCTGAGAAATTATTTGAATATATTGCAAAATGAGAATACTATGTATTCCTTACAGGAGTGTAAAATCTCCTCTGTAATAATGAGAAACATCCCCTTGAATCCAGATCTGTTTAATGAGACAATATTGAAAAGAAACTTGATGTATGATGAAATTCCATGTTTGTATAATGGCCAGAGCACAATATGGTCTTAAAATCAGCACTGTAATACTTTATTTCCTATTTTATTCCTTGGTTTCAATTTTTATTTAAACCAAACTCATATTTTACCACAAGAATAATTTCCAGGTAATCATGAAGTCAACATACATTATTGATCTAAGCTGCAAAAGACTTTAAAGTCTTTCTCTAAATTTGCTTTAATTCACCTTGTACTCATTTTAATTAATTGCATTTTGTGCCTTGAGCACTTTTCTCTTCAATTAAAATACAATATAATAAGTTTCTACTTTAAAATCTTGCTTTATGTCTTATATGCTTATTCATGGCTAAGCCTTTGTGAGCAGATGTGGAGCAGTTCAGCCACTGTGAATGAAGCAGAAATCCACCCCTGCACTGCATGTGTATTTATTGCTTTAATAGATTAATACATATGTTGACCTTTCACTCTCTACTACTGGTTAAATATTTGTCAAACATTTTCATCTCTCCCTGTGAGTGACAAGACTTACCCAGTGTTGATAGCGCTGTTAAGAACTGTGAATTCAGAACTGTAAAGTACCTGTACTGTACTGTGCTGCAAATTATTAAGTTTATGCAGCTATCTTTAATATATTTGATGGAATTCTGCTTTAAAGTAAGAACATGATACAAGTCATGATTAGTTAGTCTCAAATTTTTTGTCTTTGAATGTCTTTTGCTGCTACTGGTTTCTCTGCTCTTTAGAAATTTTCCCAACTTGAAAATTTTCCTTTCATCTTTCCTATAGAAACAGAGGAGGAGCACCTTTTGGGAAACACCATGTAAGTCTCTCATATCTCAAGGCAGTTTTCACAACTTTTACCAAAATTTGCAAAATGCAATGTTTTATTTAAAATATGAAATTATACTGATGTAAAATTAATCAAGTTCCCTAAATAGATAGAAATCTCTTTTGTTTAGAAGTTTATTACTATGTCACAGAAGAGTTTGTTGAATTTCTTTAAATTTTCTTTTCATCCCCTTATATGAATGTAGGCTTTTTTTTTTTTTTTTAAATCCATTAAACCTATAAGGAAGAAGTAGTATAATCTTTACTCATTTCTGGAAAATCTACTGATAGATCAGACTATATTCATCAAGACTCTAACATATGCTAACTAATATACAAGAAAGAATCAATAGAGAGTGAAATTGTCTCTGAGGTTTAATGGGTCTAATAGCTCCCTGTCTACGTGGAGATCATTTAGAAGACAGAAGCAGGTTCTTCACAGTGAGAAATCAATAGACGTAACTTTAAACAAAGGAGGTTTCAAAACATAATAAGAACCATGAGGCCTGTCAGACAGGAGAATGGACAGGCTGCACAGAGAGGTTGTGCAAGTTCCAACAATAATGCAAAACATTATCCAAAGATCCTCTTCCGTGGTTCTCTATGGCATGATTCTCAGCATCACCCAATGATATATTCTTCAATGACTATTTCTTCAATTAAAACATCTTTTAGTTCAATAACTACCTTATTCTTTTTTTGTATGAAAAGTAATATTTTCTGTGTTTGGAATAGGTAATAGCAAGACATGATACTAGAGGAACCTATTTAAAAACACACTATTCCATGTTTCTGCTGTCTTCTCTTAGCTAGAAGAAATAAGAAAAAAAAAAAAAAACAACAACAACAAAAAATCAAATCAATGATTTGTTCTGTGCTTCAGTAAACCAAAAGATTAAGTAACAATGTCTGTAGAATCTCTGAGACGTGTAAAATGATTTAAAATTGACAAAAACTCTATGAATGCATGTTAAGCAATTAATCATACTGAAAAACAATTAATCATATGTATAAAACTGCATAAAAACAAAAGCAATGTTCTTGGTTTCTCTTTAGCATTTCCTAGCAATTTTTTATATGTAATTAGTTGCCATCTTTCCTTCTGCATGTTTTCGCCTATAGACTATTTCAGCATGAATAAGAACAGGATGAATTAATGCATTTACCAATGAAAAATAAAAAACACATTCATCATTGCACAGCGGATCATTCTTGCATTCTTGCCTTTGACTGTCCTTCATTAAAAAAAAAAAAAAAGTCACCTGTCTTCATTATAAGATTTGCCATCACGATAAAGCTAATATTAATGCATTTTAAATTGAAAATAAATAGCAGGGTTAACATTTATATTCAGTGCTAGAATCTGACAGCATACTATATGCTGTGATGTGTGTCATTGGCTGCTGTAGGCTGAATACATTATCCTCAGCATTGTTTTTGTGCATAAATCAGTGTAATTATTTAATCTTTAATTTTAAACAACTACCACTTTGGTATAGCTCCAGCATTTCATTGTACAGGACAAAGATGGACAGTAGAATTATTTCTGCATCTAACAAAGAGGACTTCCTGATGGGGAAAATTATATAGAAAATTTTTGCAAGAAATTACTTTGCACAGTTTGTCGCAAAGTCCTTGGCCTGTCTTTTAACAGGTCATGTTCAACTCAAAGGAGAATTGGCTGCCAAAAAGTTGTTCTTGATTTTGTGTTTACAGCACTTTTTGGAATTAAAGTTTACCAATAATATTGGAGCTATGTCAGACAATTTCCAGCATGTTTTTGAGCTACTTAGCAGAAGGTTAAAGTTATGGACAAAAAGTATGTATCCAGATCTAAATTCACAGAACACAGCCTGCTTGCTTTTACAGATGCATACTCTTTAACAAGAAGAGTTTCAAATAATAAAAGATTCAAAATGGTTACTTTTATCTATCATAGGCTTGATTTTTAGGGACAATTAATGCTGCATTTCCCAACATTTGTTATTTCTGTGATTCATTCACTTCATGACTTGTGAATGGAAGGCAAACCTCCTCAGTAAAATCAATGTTATAAACTTCCTTTATTTATATGAGTCTATTTCTTATCTTTAGAATAAGAAGTTTATTGATAAATTGCCTGTTACTTATATCCCCTAATATGAGAATTTAGGGTAAGGGAGGATAATTTATCTACATTTCTACATCACTACCAGAGAAAGCCAGGTTCTCTGAGCATGTGATTCATCATAGGAACCAATGTGTCTCCACTGTTACGCAGAAAAAAGAAAAAAGAAGGGAAAAAAAAAAAAAAGAGGCACCTGAAGTGCAAGTTAGTTTCATTCAGTCTTTGTCTTTAACCCTGGCATGCAAGTACATGTTTGTTTGAGTAAAGAATAAGTCCTTCTTTTGGATACCAACACATGATTTTCACCTACACTTCTGCTCGCTGTACCTATGCCACAGCTTAGGATATTTGATGTTTAGTGTTTGAGACTGAACTTCCACAAAACACATCAAGACTGATTCATCATTTAACAGAACAGATCCAAAATGAGGAAGTAAAGAATCATGGAGTTCTAAATAACCAAAGCTTTTAAAAAAGCTTTAAAACATAAGATTTTGTTTGTTTGTTTATTTGTTTCCTCTCTCTCTTTAAAAAAGAGCAAAGTCTGTTTTGTTGTTCTCTATTTCTCATTTAGATGATCTTAGGCAAGCAGAAGCTGGGTAGAATGAAGGTTGGAAAATATCACATGGTATTTTGAAGTTATGCTTGCAAGAAATTTAATACAGTTGCAGGAAAGAGGGAGAGATCATTGCATATACTGTTATACATTTTAGATCTCCTCAGCTTTTTCTTTCTCCTTCCCTCTTCTATCCCCCTACCTAATTATACTAAAAGAACATACCTTTCCAAACAACACAGAACAAAACAAAACACTTCTAGTCATGAGAGTTTGAATTCAGTTCATGAAATACCTTTCACAAACCAATCCTCTCAAAAGAAGATTTGTAAATTCTACATATTATTCAGTTTGCAGTACCCCAATAAAAACTCCTGGCACCGGGGACCACTTTAGTGACATATAAAATAGTGGTGAGAACAGTTAACAAATTTCATTTTTGTATTGCATCGTGGGACAGCTAAGCAGCTGTACTGGAGAGAAGTTTTAGAGCTCTCCCACAGTGCATGCTGCTTTGAACAGCAAAGTCAGAATATTACAGTAGTCACACAAGATGGAAGGCCATGAGGAAGAATGTGTGGAGCCTTTAACCTTGAATGACTGTCAGATCAGGTCCTACAGTACACCATTTCCTTGCAGAGTTAGAGTCTTCAAAAGAGACACAAGCCTAGGTCTTCAAGATGTTTGAAACCAGGACTCTTTGTTCCCCTCTTATGTTTTGAGCTTTTCCTCTGTCTCAAAAGCACATGGCTCCTCTAGCCTAGTACCATCTTTTGATAATACAGAAAAAAAATCAAGGATTTTCATGAAGGCCATTGCAAAAATTGAATAAATGTCTTTAATCTAGATAGCACAGATGTGGCAGGAAGGAGTATAGCATCTGCTATAATGCACTCTAACAGAGTGATTTAATGATCTTCCAAAATGAGAATGAGAGACTGAACACTGTTCACCATCAACTACAATGCAATGTGGTATCCCAGATCACTGCACAATATTGCTGCATATGTTGAAACTACCTCTTTATATGAAGAGCAAAAGTTCTGAAAATAAATAAAGTGAAATTTCCAGTTAGAGTCATACTTCTAGTTTTTATTAAAATGTTGAGGCCACAACAATAGCAGCAAAATATTTATTTTAATTAACAACAGAATTATCGAAGCTTAGCCTCCATTTTTAGGGTGGCATCTTTGTTGTTTGCTTGCTGGTACTATGACTTTTCTCTCAGCTGTATTTGTTTACAGTATTCAGTAGTCTAACTTTATGAACTCGTGGGAATTCTGTATCTATGGGGATTCTACCCTCATGGTCAGTTTGCCTACAAAATTTTAAATATGCTACAGTTGCTTGCTTTCTAAGGCTACTTAAATATTGAGTGTTTAGCATCAGTGAAAAAGCAAAAGAAACAATAGTATGAAGACAAAAATATATACATTACAGATAACAAAGCATGGTGGTTGTGAACTCATTTAGTGCAAATAAGTCATTAAGAGGGAAAAGACAGAGGAGATTTGCTGAGTTTCCAAGTAGCTTGTTAGCATTAATGAGAGTAAATCTTCAGGAATTATTATATCACACAGCTAGTTCATAGCTGAGATGAAGGATTCTGTATGTCAATCCCTGGAACTGTAATAATCTCCCCCCAAAAAAGAGATGTCTGATGCTGGTTCCCGAGATTAATCAACCCCAAAGAAATTTAAAATGTTAAATGTAAAGGAGCATGGGAGCTTAATTTTCTCATTCTGCTTAAGAAGAAAACTTTTTAAGATACACAGGCTTGCCAGTGTAAGGATTTTTATTACTAAGGGTGAGATTCCCAACACGAAGAAGAGAAGCTGATCTCAATAAAGAGTTCTTTGCTTCTGTGTTCTTTCCCAATCTATACTGCACAAAATATCACTTTACACAGAGCAGGCTGGCAGACAGCAATGCCAGTGCCAACTTTGCAAGGTATCTTTGATATTCATAAGAATTCATTAAAAAAGTAAAAAGAAAAAGAATAAAACATGTCAATATGAGAAGAAATACAGCTTCATAAAAGGATAATTAACTAGGTCATAGGCTAGCAAAGAAAGATCTTAATTACTGTATTGAGTGCCTTTAGGAAAGCCGCATTTTGACAGAATCACAGCAGAGCTACAAGACAACAAGTCTTTATACAGGCACAAAACTAATCACAAAATGACAGTATAAAACTTAAAAATAGCAGCGAGTTCAAAAGTTTTCAAGTATCTAAACTTTCAAATAGAAATTTAGAAGTCAAATAATAACATGCAACCTAATTTTAACTAAGGGAATGTAGAAGTGTTGTTGGCTCTGCATTATTTTCTTTTTGTCGGGGATGGTCACACTGGAAACTTGATGTGTATTTCTGGTACTCCACCTGGTCATAAGGCAGTGACAAGTGGTGATCTTGAGTCTCCAAATGCACAGGAATGCTCAAAAACACTTAAGGTTTCCTTCACTTCTGATTCCTATCAAGTTTTTTTCATATCTTTGCAGTCATGGGAAAGGATTATAGGTCTGATTAAACTGAAAATTAAGTTAGTAATGACCTGATCTACCTTTACATCTGACCAGCCTTCTTCTATGGGGAGAACTACTTCAGAGCAGCCCTGCAGAGAAGGACTTGGGCATCCGGGTACACGAGAAGCTGAACATGAGCCAGCAGTGTGCACTTGCAACCTAGAAGACTGTGTTCTGGGCTCTGTTAAAAGAGGGGGGCCAGTATGGAGAGGGAGGTGTCCTTCTACTCAGCTCTTGTGAGGCCCCATCTGGAGTACTGCATCCAGGCCTGGGGCCCCCAGCAAAAGAAAGATGCAGAGCTCTTGGAATGAGTCCAGAAGACCACTTAGAGGATCAGAGGGCTAGAGCACCTCTCCTATGAAGAAAGTTTGAGGGAACTGGGATTTTTTTTTCCTTAGAGAAGAGAAGGCTCTGGGGAGACCTCATTGTGGCCTTCCAACACTTGACGGGAGCATATAAACAGGAGGGGGAACAGCTGTTTACATGGGTTAATAGTGATGGGACAAGTGGGAATGGTTTTAAACTGAGACAGGAGAGGTTTAGGTTAGGTACCAGGAGGAAGTTTTTCACACAGTGATGAAGTGCTGGAACAGGTTGTCCAAGGAGGTTGTGGTTGCCCCATCCCTGGAGGCATGCAAGGCCTGGCTGGATATGGCCATGGGCAACCTAGTTTAGTAGCTAGGAATCCTGCACATAGCAGGGAGGTTGAAAGTAGAAGATTTGGGGTCCATTTCAACCCAGGCGATTCTATGAACACAGGAGATGTCCAAGGCCTTTGACATGGTCCCCCACCACATCTTTATCTCCAAATTGAAGGGATGTGGATTTGATGGGAGGAGCACTTGATGGATAAGAAACTGGTTGAAAGGCCATAGACAGAGGGTGGTTGTCAATGGCTCTGTGTCCACGTGGAAGCCAGTAACGAGTGGCATCTCCCAGGGGTCTGTCTTGGGAATGGTGCTCTTTAACATCTTTATCAAATACATCGATGATGGAATCAAATGCACCCTCAGCAAGTTTGCTGACAACACCAAGCTGAGTGGTACGGCTGAAACAGTTGAAGGAAGGGATGCCATTCAGAGGGACTTCAACAGGCTAGAAAGGTGGGCCCGGGTGAACCTCATGAGCTTCAACACAGCAAAGTGCAGAGTTCTGCACTTGGGCCAGAGGAATCCCAGGCATCCATACAGACTGAAAGGAGCGGTCCTTGATAGCAACCCTGTGGAGAAGGATCTGGGGGGTCTTGATTGATGAAAAACTGTGTGCCCTTGAAGCTCAGAAGACAAGTGGTATCCTGGGCTCCATCAAAAGAGGGGTGGCCATCAGGGACAGGGAGGTGATTGTCCCCCTCTACTCTGCTTTTGTGAGGCCACATATGGAGTACTGTGTTCAAGTGTGGAGCCCCCAGTACAAGAAAGACAGGGAGCTGTTGGGAAGGGTCCAGAGGAGGACCATGAAGATGATCAGGGGACTAGAGCACCTCCTCCATGAAGACAGGCTGAGGGAGCTGGACTTGTTCAGGCTGGAGAAAAGAAGGCTGTGTGGTGACTGCAGCCTTTCACTAACTAAAGGGAGCCTACAGAGGGGAGGGGAATCAACTCTTTGAAAGGGTAGATAACTGCAGGACAAGGGGAAATGGTTTTAAAGTTCAGGGAAGGGGGATTTAGGTTGGAAGTCAGGGAGAAGTTCTTTACAGAGAGGGTGGTGAGTTGCTGGAACAGGCTGCCCAGAGAGGTCATGGATGCCCTGTTCCTGGAGGTGTTTGAGGCCAGACTGGATGGAATCCTGGGCAGCCTGGTCTAGCATTAAATGGGGAAGTTGGTGGCCCTGCACATGGTAAGGGGTTGGAGATACATGATCCTTGAGGTCCCTTCCAACCCTGACCATTCTGCGAGATGCACTAATATTACCTATAGATGAGTGATAGCAGGAATGTGCAGCTAGCACTTATATGCAAGGAGATCATGCTTATTTTAACAGCTCCTGTATTTATATTGACCCATAGTCAGCATGGAAAAAAGTGGAGAAATTAGAGAATTTGAATCTAAACTAAGGATTTGCATTATAAAGCTAATCAATTTTCCTTTGAAATTTATCATTTGGATTTATTTTTTTTTATAGAATATATTAAGTTCTCTTTTTAGTATAGTAAAATTACCTTCTCGTTTTAGTAAACAATATAGGCAAATAGGACCAATGGCAATGTCTGCTTTTTTTTTTTACGATTCCTACAGGCTTTGGAGAATATGTGTCAGGTGCTTCGTCAACAAGGCTTAGAAGCTAATGAAGCTTTCTGAACCTGTTGTGTGCTTCAGTGCACACACCAATGAAAATGACACATGATTTATTCAGTGCTCATGCAATAAAATTAGAAATAATTCCCCAGAAGGCAACTGTCCACATGCAAACAGTCTGTCCCATACAGGACTTTATCAGCAAGCCATTCAGTCCAGTCTTGTTTACAAGGTAGCCAGCAGTAATATATCTCGCACAGGAAGAAGCCAAAAAGTTCAAAGAAACAGGTTAGATATTTTTCCACTCTGTAAGTCCAAAAAGTGAACAATTTTCTTGAAGGATTTTACTACAATTATAGTACTAATATTTCGGTTAGCATCAATAGGTATCAAAGTCAGCTTGTTTACACCTGTGTTTTAATTAGCTAGCGCAGTAGTTGTCCTAAAGCATGAATGCCTTTATATATAGGTAAGGAATACCTACACTGTTTTCAGAGAGCTAGTCTACACTTAGAAAGTATATATATATTTAGCACAGGTATACTCTGTGAAGATCTTCAAAAAATATTTTTCTGCTCCATAAATATATAAGGGAAAATATTAGCTTATTTAGAAAGACCACTCTCTGAAACTTAATTTCTCAAACTCATGAAAAACGCTTGCATAGCAAAAGAAGATGATGATACAGCTTTCTAATGAAATACAAGTAATATGGAATAACAGCCATAACAAAGAAGGAAAAATAGCTCACACCTTTCAATCACCAGTAACAGCTTGTGAAGAATGCAATCTCCATTTAAAGAGATACTATTCCTTCAGCTGGTAACCCTTAAATGAGGGTTCCAGTCACTCAGGTGCATTGTTTTCACCTGAGCTCCATGAGTTAGCAACACCTTCTCACCTGATGCTTAACCATTGATTCAGGCTATGACCTCACAATTCCTCTGCAGTGCTATAATGGGTGTCAAAATCAAGCACTATATAGAAAAATTGAGGGCTTTCATTTTTTGTTTTTTTTTTTTTTTGCTGGTTTCTGGTTGTAGGGCATCCAACAGAGATCAGAATAGCCAGTAATGTGCCTAGGTGCTAAGAAGGCAACCGGTATCCTGGTTTGCATTAGAAATAGCGCTGCTAGAAGGAGCAGGGAAGTGATTGTTCTCTTGTACTTAGTACCAGTGAGGCTGGTATTATGTTTGGTTTTGGGCCCCTCACTACAGGAAAAATGGTCAGGCCCTGGAGTACATCCAGAGAAGGGTAATAATGTTGGTAAGGGGACTGGGAACTGAGTTTGTTTAGTCCGGCGAAGTCTCAAGGAGACTTTGTTTCTCTCTACAACTACCGGAAAGGAGGTTGTAATGAAGTGGAGGTCAGACTCTTTTACCAGGTAGTTAGCACAGGACAAGAGGTAATAGCCTCCTGTTGCACTATGGGGGGGCTGAGGTTAGATATTAAGAAAAAATTCTTAGAAAGAGTGATGAGTCATTGGAACAGGTTGCCTGGAAAGACTGAAGCCACCATCCCTGGAGGTGTTCAAGAAATATGGAGATGTAGCCCTGAGGGATGTGGCTTAGTGGTCATGGTGTGATGATCTTTGTGGTCATTTTCAATCTTATATGATTAAACATTATGATCAATCTTATGATTATACAATCTTTTCTGAAATACTTATCATTTTATAGATCTTTCCCTGAAACTGAAATTTTTCTGTACTTCTGAAGTTTCATAGCTTAACTGTTAGTCTTTCTTCAGAGACACAAGATGAGGAAATACTGTTGGATTTTCTCTGATTTTATGTCACCATTCTGAGGTGGGATTAGCTATTTCTATGTAGACTATTCCAGGTGAGTGTGTGGCATTGCCTATGCAGGAGATTCTGCTTGTATTTAATTTCCCTGTATTTATGCATGCATCTATTGACTTTTTCTAGTTATAACTACAAAGAAATCAGTTAATAGCAAGACCCCAACATCTGACTGGTAAATCACATACAGGATATAAAATCTCTCTTGGTATACAAATATTTCTTTTCATTTGAAAGTTTCATTTTGTTAAATTCTTTAGTACCAAACTTTGTTCTTCATTCAGAAAGTTTTTGGTTCTGATGAAGTCAGTGGTATACTTCTTTTTTTAACCTCTTTTCTTTTTGTGCACTTGATTTCTTGTTGCTTAACCCTCTTCTAATTCACTGATACTTTGCTGAACAAAAAGATAGCTTGAGGCACCTTGTTTTTAACCTTCTGTACTGATGAAAATTGACTACTTTTTCCCTCCTTTTCTTTCTCCTTGCAACATTCATATACATGTCTGTAAATTTTAATTAGCTTAATTTATTTACTTCCTTTTTTAGAGACCCTGTTAATGCATCTTTGAAGGGCTAAATAAACTGTCACCAGGATCATATTTTCACTTTTACACTTAGGAAGAATTCTAATTCATTAGAGAGAATTTACCTTTGCAGAACTCAGTCTGGTAGCCTTTCTCATATGACTGTTTTCAGCTTGTTTTATTATTCCATTTTTAAATATTATTATAACCATCTTATTAACTTCTAAATATGTCTGTGGCTTACTTGTCAGAGAGTCTCTGGATGATTCAGGGAATCATTCTGAAATATAAAGCAGAATATTTTTCTACTCTCAAATAATCTAATATAGTATGGCATTTTAATCAGTCTATATAATTTTTGGCATTTCTGGTGCTTATCTCTCAAGTTTTTTGATAGCATTGCAACATTATCTTTTAATTACTGAACAGAGTGTAGCAACAACAAATGAAAGTAAATGTGGAGGACAAACCTGCATTTCATTTTTTCTTTTCCTGGTGTTAGAGACCTGTGCAAATTGTTAGATATGTATGAGCAGATAGTTACATTCAGACTTGACCTCATGTAGCAAATAAAATCATCTGAGTAAAAGTAAATAGATGAAAATCTGAGAGCAGAACACTTGTTCAAAGAGAAAAAAATCCCTGTAGAACAACTTGAAGAAATACCAGCGCGGCACCACTCTGGCAATTCTTCATGGGGGGGGGGGGGGGGGGGGAGGACCTACTAACAAGCTATTGCAATGATGAACTTAAGTATGTATAATGCCATAAAACTAATTTGTGATTTAATGTATGCATCACAGTGTCATCTTGTTTCAGTTGTGTAACACTTCTGCGATATCGATGGAGTGTCTTTTCAAATGCAGTTGTTGCATACCAATCAGCAAAGGAATACAAATGAAAGGTGAAAAACTCTGAATCCAGTATCCTATGATTCTCCCTGAGATGGCATTACATGCATCAGAATGTTTACAAAGACACATCATACATTAACTGATGCTAATGCATAATGTATTTGTATGAGAAGAATACATAACGTAGTGTAACAGCTATATAGATGTTTAGGTAAAATGTCTGAAATTTAGATAGCAAAATATAATCCAATTATATCAAATGTAAGGAACTTTCTAGCAAGTACTGAATGCTATTTTATTGAGTTCTCCACAGATACTTCATAAAACAATGAAAGCATTGTGACAATACATATTTGTGAAAATACATATTTTAGATTCGATACAATTAAAGATTCTGGAAAGACAAAAATCAAGACCTGTTTCTCTTACCAAAAACAGCAGCAAGTGCAGCCTCTTACAGAGTAGTGTCACATTCATCATACAGCTAGATAAAGTTTTTTTTGGTGTACTGAAAATGATACCTAGTGTGACCTGTCTCATAATTACCACCACAGAAGGTTTCTTGAGACTGAAGTACAGGAATAACTCTTACTCTAGACTAAGTGCATAAAAACAAGCTTCATTATTAGATAGTCTTTTGAAGAAGAAAGTTGTCATACATATTGTGTATACTGTTCAAATCAGATATTTCTTCTGTGGAAGTGAATTTTAATGCTGAAAGGTCCCCCTTTTTTTTTTTTTCTTTTTTTTTTTTTTTTTTCTTTTTCCTAGAAGAAATCGCTGAGAAATTATAGATTTTCTCTAGAAAATCCAGGAGTACAACAATTGAAAAAAAATTAAAGCTATTATTTTCCTTCCAAGAACTGCCATGTTCACAGACCTAAAATAAGAACATACTAGTCCATTAATAAGGAGAAAATATATTTGAAGAAAGAGGAGATAAAGTAAGGAAACATATAGGAGGGGAAAATAAGTGTAATATTCACATCTTGTCAGATAGACTGAGGTGAGCATGCTCCATGTTCAAAATACATGTGTAAATTCTACTAGAAAGGCTTGACAAGGTTCATTGGCTCAAAGATGCTGGAAGGTAATGATTTTTTTTTACTGTTTCTTCATCAGCTTTTATCCTGCATCCATGACTTGGTCATGATCTGTCTGTTGAACAGTCAGTGAAACATACTGCAGCTTCTATGAGTACTTCAAGCCCATCACCAGCAGTTGCTGATGGCTGTAAACTAATCCCATTATTCAAAAGTTCTTGAAGCTAATCCTCTACTACCAAGTCTCAAATCTCAAGGTCTAAGACTAAGGCTTTTTTAAAATAGTACTTCTTTCATACTGTCCTCGGAAGAGCCAGATGGAGCCAGCCTTCCATTTTATGTCAGGCATTTCTGGCTGATCTGACATGGAAAATCAGGTAAAAGTCATAGATCTATCTTGTCTTCAGTGGAATCAGAGTTCAAAATCTCATCTTTATTTATTTATTTATTTTGTCCTAGTTGATCAAGAGTCAAGATTAATAGACTTAGAAAGGTAAAGAACTACACGTTTGGAGAATATAAAAGATGTATTTGATATTAAACGGAAAAAATATTCTAAGTCTTGGCAATTGACTAAGTATTTCTGGTGTTAACAGTGCATGAGAAATACCACTTTAGTCTCTAAATGTCAACAATAATATTTAGTAATAATCAGGTGGCTCCTGAAGTTTGAACCTTGGGGAAATTATGGTCCTCATACACTGGTAAGCACCACATAAACTATTGTTAAATGGATTTCTCGAAACTTAGTATTGTGAGACTATTAAAAAAAAACAAAGGGGGGGACAAAAGGAAAATAAACAGACTCTGGTTAAAATATTGAAGTCTTGTGAATATTGTGTTGTATGGTGTAAAAACTGAATGCTAATAGAAGTGAGCTACCAGTATGGACCATCTTGCAATGTATGCAGACATCTCTTAGGCAGACATTTGATGCTTACAGCAACTCTGGGAAAACAGATGATTTTGTCGCAGACACTTTTTTGATAATTGCTAAACTGGAAGGTGACATGGTAAAAGGTATTTGCAAGAAGTTGTCTTGTTGTTCTGTAATCTTCAGCTACTCCTGTGATAACATGCTTCACATCTACTGTGGCAAATGGCACACTATTTCTCTGCATATCAGCTTTTTGAACTCACCTAATCTGACAGGAATTTTCAGCAGCTATCATAATTTGATTGGAGGTCCTCTGGGCCCATTCATATTATCTTTTCTGAACAATAACAGATTTGTGGGCAGAAAAAGCAAGGATGTTAATTGGAGGATACAAAGGATATATATTAAAAAAAAAAAAAAAGAAAGAAATTAGTCTTGGCCTCCTTGCTAGACTGCTAACCAGCAGTATCAGTCTTCTGTATAATGTCATGATGATCTGATTTATATAGATTACCCTCGCTTTAACAGTACTGAAGAGCAGTACTGAAGAGCACAAAGACTTTCCAGCCTTGACAGGTCACTTGGTCCATGAATGCAGATATATTTTTAGAGTGGACTTTAAATTACGTCCCTGCCTACTGCAACTGACTTGAAGCCAATGGTTGTAGATCTTCTAGAAGAGATAATAAAACTCTTTAAAGATTATTCATTTGTTTTTTATTTTTTGTTTTATTATAATCATATCTCCTCATTTGAAGATTTTAATATGTTGCCTGAGTAGATGAAATGCCCTTTACTTTTTAATTTTAAATACTTTTAACAGGCTCTTATTTCTACAATAAGATATTTAATTTTCTATTTCTTTTAAGTTTATGTGAAGGGATGATTATGAATTTCAAAATAAGGTGCCTTTGCAATATTAAGTAAATCTAAGACTGAATTCAAACTCAGATGATGAATTTGAGGATATTTCAAAACACTGCAGTTAACAATTATGATGATCCCAGCTGACTGGATCAGAAAGTTAGAACTGGTGAATCTGGGTTTTGTACAATATCTATTCAGTGGAGAAGCTTAGTTTGTTTTGACAGATGGGAACATTACAGATTTCTTCTCTATGTGTAACTTCTAAAGATTAGACAAGTGATGGGGAGGCAATGATGCCATCTCCTCTGTAGTAATTTCTCCATAATCAAAGAAACATATTTGTATCAGTAGTTAGCATGTTTGTATTTTTTCTGGTTGTCTTTAAAGATCTTTTAAAATCTTTGTAAAAGAAGATGCATGTGAAACAGCTTGTCATTTTCTTTGATTTGTATTTAGGTAAAAGAAATTTTGTTATGCAGTATATGAATTGAAGATCAGCAGTGTTCTGGCAAACAATTTCAACTTTAGTGTACCTGTTCTCTATATTCAAGCAAATTAATAGATGTTTTTCAAAATAAATTATATAAAATATTGAATTTTATTTTCCAAGTAAAAAAGGTGCTCAAGGAATGGTTTGGATGTTGTGTTGAAGTTTAGTGAGAACTATTGGTGATAGGTGGATGGCTGGACTGGATGGTCTTGTTGGTCTTTTCCAACCTTGGTGTTTATGTGATTCTGTAAAAACAGGAAAAGAAGAAAGTTACCTGTTTAATTTATCTTCATTTAAGAATCAGTGAGAGGCTTTGTCTCTTAATACAATATTTTTAATTCTCTGGCATCAAGGTAAATATTAAACTATTTATGTTATGTTATTCAACTATGCAAATACAGAGAGTATTATTTGCAATAAAATACAACTAAAAACAAAGGTCAGAATATCCACCAGACTGCTGTGTTCATTCCCAAATTGCTGTAAATTTCTGACATAAGTTTCCATAATATGAAACAGACTTTCTCATTTCTTACTGTGGTCTTTTAACACAGGGAATTGGAAAAAGATACACAGAATGTATTTCTATTCTACAAGAAGTTCAGATTGTTAATGTGTTTTCATTCTAGAACAATTGAAAACAACAACAAAAAAAATTGAATTTTCCACAAAATTGTGTGTATGTGTGTTTGTACATGTGCTTGTGTATATTCATTTACAAACCCACTTTTCCACAAAGCAGAACATCTTTGTGTCAATACTGATGTAATACAATGCAAGAGTATGATAAGTATTTGAATAAATGCTTAGTGAGCAATGTTTGTCTGAATACAAGGAATTATAATAGTTTATGTGGAAAAAGATATTTGAACGATACAGAAAATAGAACTACACCAAAGTTGTTTAGCATTAACAGTACTGAAACAAAGTGAAAATGCTAACATTTTTTGTCTTACTATTATTATTATTGTCTATTGAAAGTATTTGGGAAATTAGCCTATTCCTGTGAAATATCTTACTCTCAACAACCCACGTATTCCAAAATCATATTTTATATGTTCTATGGTGGTGTTTAATCACCAGACTGTAGCACTGGCTCTTATTGACAAAGGTTTGGTCCTCACCTTGTTATTATATATGCTCATTATTTCTGCACTACCTTTGTTATTCAGCTCTATTCTGAGGTTGCCCATCACCTCAGAAGAAAACTGAGAATGCAGGTAGGGAGAAGTGCCACCAACAGTCTCACAGCTCTGCTGTATGGACTATCCATAAAAGGTGTTTTTTATTCTGCAGCATGCATGCAAAATGTAGTTTTCCTAAAGTCAGACAATCTTTTGTTTTCAAAACTGACAAAATTCCTGAGGGGTTCACATTTGTAACAGTACCCTTGTTAGACTCAATCAGATCTTGTAACTGCCATTTTTATTTCAGCTGCATAGTCTATAAAAAGCACTCTTCAGCTATCTAAAGAACATCTGCTTGTAAAACATGGTATCTTAGGACCTGATGCACAAAGCAGACACTGAGAGCAGCCTATGTGTTTTGTAAAGAAGAAGCATTGTCACTCAAACCAATGCACAATACCCTGTTATCTAAATGTAAAATTATTTTCAGAGAATGCAATGCACAGACTGGGTTAGCTGGCAGGTGACGGTAGATATTCTTCTCTGATGTAAAACATGCATAAGATTTAAAGAAGTGGAAAATGAATTTAATTTTACAGTAGAACTTTTACCACAGAAAGAAAGAGATGTGCTCCTCTCAAGTTTCTCACTACAAACATTATAGACATAACTGCATCAAGATCTAATCCCTTTATTTACTATGTAATCTTCAATATATTCATCCTCTGCCAAAATTCAGGCCAGGTTCTGATTGGAAAAGTAGATGTCTTTATTTGGGAAAGTGAAGTTTTAGGTTCACCAGACTTTGTCTACAGTTTTTCTCCAACTCTCATTTGCAACATCATCAGATCCCTTTAAAGAGAGCTACTATTATTTTTAGCTCCTGAGTATACCTGGTGACCTACAACCTTAAAGCTAAATGAAGCTAAAATGAAGTAAAGGAAATTATGTTGAAGTAGAAATTTTTAAAATGTTTCATAGAAGGTTAGAGTTGGAAAGTAGAAGAGACAATGTTATGTCACAGAATAGTGCGCTGAGACAATTCATCTAAATGGGGGGAAAAAAATATCAAATAAAATCAAAGTAACAGATTTAAACATAAACCCTAACTAGAAATGCACATGTAGTGCTTTTAAACAGCTCATACTTTCCTAGCTCTATGACTCAGGCATTTGGTTTGACATGCAAAGAAAGCATTGCTCATTGCCTATAAGTTGTATGCTGCATATCAAAATCTAGGGTTAGTTTTGGCTGAAGAAAATCATTTATTAAGACTGAAGCAGACAGGGAGAGAAAAAGGAACTTTACTCTTAGCACAGAGCTTATTCACTGCTGTTGTGAGTTAGCATGGGATGCGAACCGCTGGAGTAGAACAGAGGAAGTGCATTTTTAGGTTTAGTTCTGCTGAAAAAGCTCAATTTTCTTAGTTGTGCACTGAATATTCTCGAAAAAAAATCAACTGATTAGTCAGTCACAGCCTGAAGTACACCTCAGTATATGTAAAGACTCGAGAATTTAACACAGAATATTCACAGGCTTTGTAGTGGCTGACCTGGACTGGTATCACCATTTTTCATTTCTTTATCTCAGTACATTTTCCTGATTTGTTAGATAATGGCAGTGAACAGAATGATTCTGAAGTTCATGAAGGTTCTTTTCCCTTTCAACTGGTATGTGAAGTTATTCATTTTTTCTCTGAAGACTTAATTTTTATACTAATTAATGAGTATGTATGAGCAAAACATCAGTGTAAAGCAGTTAAAATTAAATTTTTACTATTTTGAGAGAGTTTCTGCTGTGACTTCTCTCTTCCTACCTTCTTTCCCTCCCACCATCTTCCACCTCTACACATTAAGAGCTCTTTGATGTTTTCTAAGTTTCCTTTTTTTTTATGATTATTATTTTGACAATCCAGACAGTAACATAATTTTTCTTGGTAAGAAAAAAAAGTATTTTTTACTCAGAAGAGATAAATAGATACTTCCTAGAAATTTCACATTGTTTATTTTGACTGTGATGGCAACAGCAATCAGGAGGAATGGGAGAAGGGGCAGAAAAGAGCTGAATTCATTTACTGAAAACTGTGAAGAATTGGCAGTCACTGAGAATGAAACTGATTGAACATTTCTATTCTACTCCACTGATAGATCTCACACAGTGTGACTCAGATAATTCAAGCTTTTGACAGAAATTGGGTTATTTGGGGACATAAGTTGTTGGCCCCTCATATACAAATTATGCAGACATTTTAGCTTTAAGTTCTGTCTGGTGGACTTTCAAGACCACACAGAACAATTCTGTGATACAGTCTAACTTCGTGCAGGATAAAAGTCATGAAATATATGGACTGCTATTCATCTTGCAGAGACACAAATAAAATAAGTATTCTTCCTAGTGTCCTAAGAGAAGAAAAACATGCTGAGGTCTTTTAGGATCTCATAATTCTCCACAAATAACTTAGATTTTTCCTCCTAACCCTAAACCCACTTATTTGACAAATTCATTTTGCTGCTGGCTTTGTTTGTGAAATGTCCATTACTTGACTTGCCGTAACTATATATTTGTGATGTGTGCATGGTTTTTTTTCCTGCTTCCAGATTTTGGCTTGAAATTTGATTGGTAGAAATAAAATGAATGTAATTATTGAATTAGTCTGCCTAATTAAAAACATAATATCACTTTATTATTTATCACTTAAAAATACCAAGGTTACCCTGAATGCTCCATAATCTCATTTGTTTGAGTACTCCCCTTTTGTGCTCCATTCCATGCTAAAAAATACAAAACAAAACAAAAACAGAACGCGTGTGTTTTTGTTTTTTTTTCTCCCATTCTGTAAGACCAATTTGCCAGACTTCTATTAGCAACTATTTTTCATAGACTTTCCTCATCTCATAAAAATAACTGAAACACAAGGCATTTTAAATACTATTCTGTACTGTATGCATTCAACGTAAACAAGTTTGTAAAATGCAGCTAATATAATTTAAGAAATCAAAAAATTAAGGAGTGTATTAGTTTTCTGTTTGTTTTTAGTATCATTTCTAGAATTCACAAAATATGTATTAATAAAAATGATGCTTTGAGATCTGATGGTTTGGTTTTTTTGTCACTAAAGATTTCCTCTTGTTTCTTGAAATTTCTTTTTTTTTCTCTATAATTTGTACACTTTTTCCAATATTGTAAGACAGTTTACGTCAGTTCTTACTTAAGAGTTTGGTTTTATTTGCATTATTTTCTCCTGTTATTGCCAATAATTTCATAAAGTGCCCATAGTAGATACTGTTTTCACAGCCCTTCTTTCCCCCTCAAATATAATCCAAGATATAATTTATTGACTTGAATGTTTAGAAAGTGCATTTTTGGAGGGACAATAATTTTGCTCTGGGAAACTTAAAGTGAAATATGGAATATTTTCTCTGCTTCTGGCTATTTGATGCAAGGTCTTCTCTCCTCCCCACCTTCTGAGAAAGCAAATACAAGAACATATAGCACAGTGAAAGAAGAATGTAGCATCATAATATCACATAAGATCAAAACGATTGCATAGCATCCTGAAATAGAAAACACATAGCAAATTAAGGAAAATAGTGAATAAAAATGTGCATTTTTTATTTTTTCACTAGCTCCTAATTTTACTAAATTTTCCTTTTCAAAACAAGTCATTTTCATCTATTTTTTTATGCTTTAAACATTAGAAAAGAAGGATGAGTCTTGGAAGCTTAGTAACAAGGCATGTTTCTCACTCTTAAACTATTCCTGGACACTGTAAGTCAGACCAGCCTTTTCCTATATGACCACACATACACACACCTGTTGATGCTTCAGTGTAGGTGGCATTGATTTTGCCAGCTCAGGAAGACAAATATTTTATTGTTCAAATGTCCTCAAACAAGATCTATTGACGTAGAGTAGGACAACCGGTCCAGAGCCAGATGGGAACGATCTTTTCTCAATCACACATAATTTACTGAAGACAAATTGAAGACTTCCCATACATGCCAGTTAAGTATGAAAAATATTCAATAAATAGATTATTTATCTGTCTCGACATGCCATAGTTTATGTAAGAAAGAAAGAGAATATTCTGTTAATGTTTGAATTGAGGATGTATTGCTTGCTAGGTTGCTAGACTGCAAGTGTGAACTACTGTCATGGAACAAAAGGCAGGAGAATTTTATATTTTAATAACAAATATCCTTTCTTTCTTTAAAAGAAAGTGTGGGAGTACTGCCTTTATTTGTCACACATATATGAATTACTTCAACACAGTAAATGCTATCTTGAAATCCAACAATGAGAGGGGCAAAAAAGGCCAGGCGGAAGTAATATTTAATTACAGAAAGCACAGAAAGACAGAAAGGAAAATAAAAATAAAAATAAAAATAAAAATAAAAATAAAAATAAAAATAAAAATAAAAATAAAAATAAAAATAAAAATAAAAATAAAAATAAAAATAAAA
>JAPSGF010000113.1:708690-749961 GCA_035772895.1 Perdix hodgsoniae | reverse complement strand
TAAAAATAAAAATAAAAATAAAAATAAAAATAAAAATAAAAATAAAACTGCGCTCAAAATGGTCATATACAATTCTTTTTTTTTTTTTTTTCCTTTAGTCAGATAAAAAAAATGTACCCTTTACAAGACATGAAAAATTTCACATATGGCATATCACTTTTTTTGCACTTTGTAGATAGATACATGCTGAAAGTGACTTGGGAAAATGTTTAAAATAAAATGCAGTTAATACTTTATAATGTTTTATATGTGATACATTTTAAGTGGATAATTATTGTGATTATAAATCTTTTTATTTAGTCATTTATGCCCTTTTAGAAAGGAAGAACATCCACATACCAAAACACTGTTATTAAAGAACCTATTGTATTCAACACAAAAGTCAATATGAATTTTCATTTATAGTTTCAGCCCTAGTTATACAGAGCATGTTTTAAGACTCTGAAAATCCGCAACTGGGATTTTGTAGGAGATTAAGTACAATTCCTAGCCAATCAAAATCTATACTTTCTGGGGCATAAGAAACAATAGTGCCTGATCAGAGTTTATAGTATCTGTTTTACTACTTGAAAAAAAATTAAGTATATTTCATTAAATTTCAGTTCCAAATCACAGGCTTCTAAGATTTAAACTAAAGCCCTCTTTCACTATTTTTGATTCAAAGACTGAAAATAAAAAGAGTCTTAGACTCCTCTGGATCTACTTACATCAATCGGCTATGGAACTGATACAGATCTCCAGTTTAGATACCAGTTAGCCCAGCCCAGTTCATCTGCAGACAGCAGACAGAGCGTGCTGTTCTACCATGCTTCTTCCAACTACTCTGTCACGACAGCTCTCAGGCCTGGACTGGTCTGATAAAAATTGAATGGCTTGTTGGAAGGGCTGAAGACTATTTTCAACAGACCCTCTGCAACTTCAACTTCCTACTTGGAGATCTTAGGGTGTTCCACAGATTTAAACTCTCCAGCAAACTTGAAGTTTATTTTGAAGAAGCCAAAGTATAGGAGTAGGGTAGCTAATAATATAGCCTTGTTAACCAAAAAGAAGAGGACCAGCTTACTAAAAAATCTTGACGTAGGTTGTCAACAAGGTTGAGAGAGACTGTAATTAGAAAAAGTTGCAGAGTGGGAGACACTTATCTGAGAAACAGATCTTGGAAACTTATACACATCATGAATTCTTTAAAAATAGGACAAGAGTTCAGGTGCACATTTGAGCTGAAGCTGAGGACTTGTGAATGCAAGTAGGAAGATTATATATACAATCTGAGAGTTTATACATTAAAATGTTCATAGAAAACTGTTACTCCATTATTTATTGGTTTTGAATAAACATTTCCTGTCCTGATTAAATAGACAAGTGCATTTGATTGTTTTTTTTTAATTATGTGGTATGGTGGCCTGTTAAAAACACTCTCTATAAACTGATGTCAATTTTTAAACATTATACACAAATCAACTTACTACTCTTAAATTTCTCTTATACAGATCCATAGTAAACAGATGTAGCTAGACAGAGATCAGGAAGAAAAATCTGTGAATATTTATCTGTTATCAGAGACAGAGTTTCTGTCTCCAAATAAAATAAAATAAAATAAAATAAAATAAAAACCTTTACTTATTTTATTTTATCCAATCAATATAGCAAGTGAAGCATTAAAAGTGTGAGGGGAGATACAGTCAACAGTTTGAATGCGACTTACTGTTTAGAAGTAAGTTTATTTAATAACAAAAACCATACACATCATTTAATTCTCCTCATTAATCATTAACTGTGGATAAAAATCCTGCTAGCAATTAAAAGTTAATTTGTAATGAAAATATCTTGCTCTACAGAGTGCAGTAGACAAAAACTACTGTAAAGAGATAAATGTAAGCTATAGGTTAATGATAGAATCTTCAGTTTATCACCTACGAACCTTACCCACATCTCTTAGTGTTGAAATAAATAAATAAATAAATAAAAGTTTGTGATTCTGAGACGAATGCTTTCAGATTAAGAACATTACTTACACTAGTAAAAAGTATAATTGATTAGAAAAAAAAACATGCTGAAAACAAACAAAACCCTCTGCTACATTGATCCACTCAGGCATCAGGTTGTTTTTTGTTGTTGTTGTTGTTTGTCTCTTTAATTAGGAATAAGCATAGAAAGAAGGAAAATATCCAGTTTTCTGTATTATTTTTAAATTATTTTGGGGATATTGTAAATGAATGCAGACAGGATATTTTCATTCTATAACAGCCTAGATAGCAACTATCTAGCCAGTAAACTAAGTACTTCAGAACAGATAAGTTGAAAACAAAATTGGGAAACAAACTCTTTTTGTAAATGGTGGTTTCACCATCTTCATAGGACACTATCCAGTGTACTTATATAAGATCACATTATGCTTTCCTATGTACAAAAGATTGGTTTAATTCCTAAGATCTTTGTTGAAAAGGAAAGTAAAATCAACATGTTTATTTTGCTTTTCTTTTAAATTGTGATAGTAATAGCAGAAGTAATCACAGGTCCTGTAACGATGGTTACACATTGTCAGGTGACATCAATGTGTTCTTCTTTGCTCCAGATGTAGGCACTGGTCTATATTTATTTCCTAGTGTACAGCTGTTGCTGTTTGGTATCCCTAATGTGTATTTCCATGCTGTGGATTTGTTAGGGTGTTATTCAAAGGGTAGCAGCACCATCTATTGCGACCTGAAAACTTAGCTCTAGACAATATCAAGAACAGGGCTGGCCTGAGTATAGTTTGAAACTACTGCACTTATCTTTAAAAGCTTCTTTTCCTTCCCCTACTAGCTACAAATTATATTCTGATTATGGTTTGTATCTCATAAGGTACAGGGACAGGGGTGTGTGACATGTGTTCATGATAAAAATATTTATCTAGGAGAGCAAACCTATTTATGAACTAAGAAAACAATAACATTTGCCTCATTCTGAGTGACTGATTCTTTAAATACTTGGCTGGACTTTTCATTTTGAAATGAGAAGATAGTCAAAAGTTAAGTGTTTTACGCAGATGAGAGTGTCGCAAAATTTGCTTTCAGAAGCAGTGTTAATGTAGATGTGCAGTTCAGTATGTTCTTCTAATAATGACAGTGCTATTGTCATCCATCTATACTTCTGATTCTTCTCTTTTTCCAGACTGTCTACAAAGCCTGGCTCTGTTCCCAGTATTTTGAAGTCACACAGTTTCACTGCAGCAACAGAATTCCTTGCAAGCAATACTGTTTGGAGGTTCAAACAAGGTGTCCCTTTATATTGCCAGACAATGATGATGTCATCTATGGAGGACTATCAAGTTTCATCTGTACAGGTATAGTAAAAAAAGCTAATTTCACTTTTTTTTTCATAAATTTAAATGTGAAGGAGAATTTAAACATATTTCCTCCTATTCTTTCAATTATGAGAAACTGAAGGTATTCCTCATAACAAAGACATCTCTGAGGTCCTAGTATTTGAGCCCAGATTTAATATGCACATTTATGTTTCAGCTTGCCACAGTCATTACCTTTATAAAACAATACTATTATAATAAATTTGTTATGGTTATTTTTTGTGCTGTGCAATTTCACTGAGGATATTTGTAGCTCTGCCTAATGTAAGAATCAGAAAAAAAAAAAACAAACTGTGTTATGAAATACTCAAAAAAAAGAGAAATATGAGGTCAGTTTTTACTAGTTTCAACTTTCTTCATCTATATTCCTATGTCAGATAAACAAAGGATCTGAGATGCAGTAATCAGAAATGTGCAGTAGCTCTTGGATGGTAAATATCTAAGGAAAGGCTTTTCCCTAGTGAAGAATTTTAAGAATCAGAGCTTTCCCTGCAAGGCACTCGTCTTTTGTTTGGCTTTTTTTTTTTCTGAGAAGATTTTGATTTTAAAAAATCATTGTTAATATAGGTCTATGGATCATTCAATAAATCATTCTTTTTTTTTCCTTTAACATTCCTTTGACATTCCAGAGAGAATATGATAGGTAACAAGCAGGTATATCACAGGTATATACGATCTATTTATTTATTTATTTATTTAATCATGCTTAATTAGGATTCATCACACTGAATTTCAGCTTATATCAATGTCACCTGTATATTTCTGGAGCTAATAGTATCAACTGAGAATTCAGAATCTATTCAGGCATCTTATTCCCACTAAATCAATCAAAAGACTTTTGGAAATAAAATCATTTGATATCTTGGTCTAAATACCTACAAATAGACAGAATTAACTTTAAATTAGGGCTGCACTGCAAAGCTTGATACACTTTCAATGTAAATTAATCACAGCACAGTCAACTGATCAAAAGATGTGATTCTCCCACTATATTTATTGGTAGTGTTGCTTCAATTTGAATATCTTGTGCAGTTCTGTGCCAAAAAAAGATGAAATTTTTATTAGGATACTTTAAAACATCCAGAAGAGGGCAACAAAGATGACTGAAAGGCTGGAATTTATGTTCTGTGAAGAAAGGCTGAGGACACTTGGGTTGTCCGGTCCAGAGAAGAATGAGATATGACCTCATTTGTCTGTGTGGTTCTCTGAGGAGAGGAAGCACAGACTGATATGTTGGGCTTTTCTCCTGGTCACTAATGTAGCAGAACATATGGAAGCAGCACAGAGCCTCACCAGAGGAGGTTCAGACTAGATATTAAGAAAAATTTCTTTCCTTGAGAGTGGTCAAACACTGGAACAAGCTTCCTAGAGATGTGGTTGTTGCTCCGTCAGTTTCTAAGTGGCATTTACACAATGGCCTCAATAACATGCTTTAACTGGTTCACACTTCAGTGGTCAGACAGTTCGTCTAAATGAAGAAATCTTCCAACTTCCCTTCCCCTCCTCAGAAACTAAGACTTGCTAGCTAACTGAGGAATATGGATAATTAGTCTGACGATATCCCCAGCTGCATCAAAAGAGGGGTGGCCATCAGGGTGAGGAAGGTGATTGTCCCCCTCTGAATTGCCCTTGTGTGGTCCCTTTTTGTATCCTGGGATCCCCAGTACAGGAGGGATGTGGAGCTCTTTGGAGCAGGTCCAAAGAAGGCCACAAAGATGATTCTCCTAATGAAGAAAGGCTGACGAAGTTGGGTTTGTTTAGCTTTCAGAAAAGAAGGCTCTTTGGAGACCACATTGTAGCCTTCCAGTACTCAAAGGGAACTTACAAGCAGGAGGGGGATGAAATTTTGACATGGTCAGATTGTGATAGAACAAGAGGGAGTGGAGTGCAGAGTTTTGCACTTGGGCTGGAGGAATCCCAGCCATCCATACAGACTGAAAGGAGCAGTCCTTGATAGCGACCCTGTGGAGAAGGACCTGGGGGGTCTTGATTGATGAAAAACTTAGCATGAGCCAGCAGTGTGCCCTTGAGGCTCAGAAGGCAAATGGTATCTCGGGATCTACCAAAAGAGGAGTGCAGCAGGAACAGGGAGGTGATTGTCCCCCTCTTGTTCAGCCTGGAGAAAAGAAGGCTGTGTGGTGACCACACTGCAGCCTTTCAATACCTAGAGGGAGCCTACAGAGGGGAGGGGAATCAACTCTTTGAAAGGGTAGATAACTGCAGGACAAGGGGAAATGTTTTTAAGTTGAGGGAGGCGAGATTTAATAATTCTGTGATAATGATAATTCTGTGATTCTGTGATTTAGGTTGGAGGTCAGGGGGAAATTCTTTACAGAGAGAGTGGTGAGGTGCTGGAACAGGCTGCCCTGAGAGGTTGTGGATGCCCTGTTCCTGGAGGTGTTAAAGGCCAGACTGAATGGAATCCTGGGCAGCCTGGTCTAGCATTAAATGGGGAGGTTGGTGGCCCTGCATGTGGCAGGGGGGTTGGAGCTTGATGATCCTTGAGATCCTTTCCAACCCAGGCCATTCTGTGATTCTGTTATTCTGTGATGAGGTTATGGAACAAGTTGCCCAGAGGAGTGGTGGATGTCCCATCACAGGAGGCATATACAGGATCAGGTTGCAGGGGTCCCTGGGTGATCTGATCTAGTGTTTGTCAACACTGCCCAAGGTAGGGGGTTTGAAACTTTAAAATGGAAGATCTTTAAAAATAATTCTGTGATTCTACTGTGATTCTATAATATGATACGATGAATATTATCTTCTGAAGAAGGAACTTCTCTGCTTATAGGATGATTTATCACTGAAAGAAAAAAAAAAAATTGTGGCTTCTGGTATTTTTTAATTTAGAAGCAATAGTTCTATAATAAGGGCTTTCCTTCCTCCTCGCCATGGTAACAGACTATTTCCTCTAATGTTAGGAAGAGATTTAGGTTAATGGAAAGACAGAACTGCATTCTACAAAGCCCTTCAATATATCGTGGAAGACAAGTACCAGGAAAAGGTGTGCTGGCGGTAGCTGCTTTAATCTGTTGTCAAACACAGGGCGGATCGCGCAGCTTCAACGCAGACCTTCCGAACGGCTCTGGGCTGGAGCCGGCCGGGGGGGCTTGGCGGCGCTGCGCAACGCTGAGGGAGCGGCGGGCAGCAGCACCTAGCGGCGAGCGGGGTACTGAGCAGAGCTGGCAGGCAGTGCGGCTGTTGACTGCAAGCCACAAATATCCACAAATAAACAGGAAACTGGGATAGGGAACCCACATGTGTTGGCTTTGGTTTCGCTTTATTGTTGTGTTGGTTTTGCTTTTTTTCAGGACAGGATTTTATTGAGGTTGGAGACTGTAACAAAAAAGGTTACTGAAGGATGTAAAAAGGTTTTGTCTTTCCTTGGAAGGTCCAAGTGATGAGAAAATAGCATAGGACAGGTGATTTCTCCCCAAGAAGTTTGACTGTCATTGTGATCTTAGAATTCCTAAATAGATATATTTTACTTTAAAATAAGTTACTGTGGTTATATAAAGAGTCGTTAAAGGTGACAGGCTTAAGACATGATTACAACCAGCAATCACACCTGTATGCTAAACTTACTAATTTTCAGTCTTTTGGCATGATTAAATTAAAATAGGAAGGAAGGAAGGAAGGAAGGAAGGAAGGAAGGAAGGAAGGAAGGAAGGAAGGAAGGAAGGAGGGGGGAGGGAGGGAAGGAGGGAGGGAGGGAGGGAGGGAGGGAGGGAAGGGGGAGGGGAAGGGGAAGGGGAAAGAAGAAAGAAAAATAAAAAGAAGAAAGAAGAAAGAAGAAAGAAAAAGAAAACATGGAAAAAAAGGAAAAAATTGAAAAAATGGAAAAGAAGAAGGAGAAAAAATGTAGTTTATAATATGGATTAGTAATGACTTCTTGGAAATTTCTAAAGAACTGCTATAATGAGCAAGAAGTATTTTAGTTGGAGAAAGCCTTATCTATAACTCCAAGTAGAATGTAAACTTCCTCTATGAAAGTAGATAGAGGAAGCAAGAAAAGGAATGCCATACTAGGTGGCTATTTCTGATTTTCATAGAAATGCATGTGACGATGTTGGGAACTGCATTGCAAAGAAAAAGAAAGTACTTAGGAGATTAAACAATTATTGTTTGGTTTTGATTATGGAAATTTGGAGTTAGAAAATGGTTTGTGTCCTTGTCTTGTCCCCTACCTCCTCACAATTTTCTTCTACTAAATAGTGGGAAAGATATTAGTCTTTCTGTCAGGCACTGCTATAGGACATGCAGTTTTGCATGTACATTGAAACTGAACTTTTGTTCTCCTTTTAGATCGTTGAGTTTTATAACCATTTGATTAAATTTTCCAGTGATTTCTTGTTATGTTTCTTTGTTCAGCTCAGATATCTGCAATGGCTAATGCAAAAGAGAATCTTATTCAAGAGGAATAGTATGTCTAGGCAAACATACACACATACACAGTAGATTACAATGAATGAATCCTATGTGAAGTTCCAAGTCAAGCTTTTTTGTTGTGACTACTGTGAAAACAATATGAATACCAGTGGATCTGTTTTCCTTAGTGCAAGTGAAATATGTTGAACATTTCTTATAGACATGCTCTTTGAGTGTGAAAAAGAGAGTTGAAAATATATAACTCTATGTACAGAGAACTGGGGAGAGACTGGTAATATTTCACAACTCCTAATTTCTGGACAGTGCAGTTCAGCAGCTGGTCTGAGGACTGATCCAGCCCACAGTCAGCTTTTGTCTGACTGGCTGCCATCTCACAGTGGATTAAGAGAAAAGATGCAAAGACTGTAGATTCTTCCCAGCCAAAATCATTACTAGGTATGAATCTCCTTACAAGGAAAATTTGCTGTGGTTTTGCACTGGAATCTGTCACATAAATATCTTATCTGTTTGAGTTCAGTCTCATTTAGAGTCTTGAATATCAGGCTTTCCCATGAAGGAAATCACACAGTATAATAGGTTTAATAATTACATTTTTTCTACAAAACACAATCCAAGTAATTAGCTTACAGATATCCCTGAACAACATAGCAACACAATACATTCTTAGGTATGAACTTTTCCTTTCCTATCATATCACAGCAGTAAATGTTCTCAATAAATATTGCACAAAGTAGGAACAGAACTGGAGGAGAAGTAGGGAGAAACAGATGCTTGCTAGAGGCAAATTGTCTCACACTCAACCTACATTTCGACATAGAAGAGCTAAAGAGGTTATTAGTCTTGAGTGTCAGCTACTTACTTATTTTTCTGACTTACTGTAGCTTGGTTGGTTTCATAGGTGTACACACTATCAGAATGAAAGTAGTCCCATACATGTTAAAAATAATAATAATAATAATAATAATTCAATGCAAGGTGAAGAAAGAAAATGAATATCCATATCTACTGCAACCATTGGAATGGAGTCTGAAATGAAAATTAATCTTTTTTTAAAAGAGCTAGATAGCTTTATTCAGAAGTTTAAAATAATTTGATTACTATAGAATCTGGCATACTACATTCAACTGTTTTCTTCTTATTTTATTTGTCTGTAAGATTTCTTTTACATTTAATTTTATCATACAAAGGATATAAAATATATACCTAAATAGAAACATCATGATGTGTCATAGACACAGCGATTTAGAAATTGAGAGGACCATCTGGATAGGATCAAAGAGATCTGGCTTCCAGATCAGATTTAAGCAAGCAATGAAATCTAGTCATACAATGTCTAAAGAGTTCTCTTTCCTTCTCTTCTGTAGTTGGAAGATGTTAATATTGAAATCTCAGAAATAATTCCTCAGAAAGGGAAATGTCATGCTGAGTGTTGGCATTCTCTGATACAATGATGTCACTGCTCAATGGATCATTCTTGGCAGGCATGAATCACTTTGTGCATCATAACAAATTGGAGCATTCAAAGTTTCTGGTATACTATATTCAAGTGTCTTTTCTTCTTATAGTACATGTTATTTTCTTCAAGCTTGATATATGTCTCAAAATAAATCATAAATCTATGTAAAATATGACCATGGTTTATACTAACAGAGAAAGAAAATAAGGAAAAGAACAAAACATTATATATATTTATTTATTTTATTTTATTTTATTTTATTTTATTTCTGTATTTTTCCAAAATACTCATGACCACAAATATACCAGCCAGGCCAGTCTCCTTTGATGGCAAGTACAATTTGCAAAGTGCTACAGTTCCATGGCTATTCTTGTATGAAAGAAACCAATTGGGCTGAGAAAGACCCGATGCCACAGATCCAGATTCATATACAAGCATGACACATCCTGACAATACTGGGGTGAGGAGTGGAAGTGCAACAAACTTTTTTGCATGTGGACTCCTGTGCAAAAGAAATGCACATACTCAGGTAGAAACCACATAATTCTCTGAATTAGCTGGTGATACAGCTGATCAGTGATATACTGCTTATGTTTGTCACTCCAAATATAATTTCTCCTCTTTATTTCCGTGGAAACTACAATAAATAGAAAGAACAAAACAACGGTTTTTGATTGACTAAATTCTCAGCTAGAAGACACTATTTTTCAGTATAGCCATCACCATTATATGATCTGTGTGGATGAACTGATCTATATGCTCTTAATTTGGTGGTATGACATGTGCATGGCTCTCTGGGACGTGTATTGTTCTTCACATCACTGTCACCACTGTTGAAACCCACCTCCTCACTGAGCTCACATCCACTATTTGGTCTTCATAAATGTTCAGCAAGTGTTGACGAATGGTAATGGATGCCTATTTTCCACAGGGAGGAGTTCTATTCCACTTCTTTGCTTCATTCACACTTCCATGTCAGAAGCCATTTTGTCAGACTGCCCCTCTGCTGTCGTCTGTCAAATGGCAACAAAACATAATGCAGTATTGGTGACAAGGTTCAGTCTCTACTGCCATACCGCCAACATCCGCCTCTGATGTCTTGGACCAATATTATAGGAGACATTACTTTTGCAGCAGCTCTCATATATATAGACACAGTCTTTAAAATTTTAATTATAGTATAATAAAATATTTGCAGTTTCCTGCTTTTCCCATGAAGATGTTTCTACACAAAGTGAATGATGCTCATGCTGTCACTCATTCTTCTTTCAATATGATTCAGTTGAGCAGGTGTCATGGTTTTGTGATTTTTGGTTTTTGGTATTCCACATCATAACATCATGTGGGGCACTGGGAGTTTAACTGTTAATGCTCAAGTTCTGGGTACCTGCCCAGAAGAGAAGAAGAACTACATTCCCTAGGGGACTTTGTGGTCGCAGAGAGGAGATATAACTCCTGGCAAGGTCACCTGATGTGCTCTTCTTTGTCAGCTCTTCTCCCATCTCTCTGCTGCCTAGCTGGATTGTGCATCTCACCTCAGCATTCTGATGAGGCCTATCCACCTTTCAGACATTCTCTCTCTCATTATATTTGATTTATTAGCTTCAATACTAATCATATTGTATCATAGTGTGTTATCTTGTATTCCGATACCATATTTAGTAAATTAGTTTGTTTCTCCTCAGATCATTGCCATTGTTTTTAATTATTTTGGGGTCCCCTGTTCCCTTTTCCAGAGGTGTGGATTTTGCAAATTCCCTCCTCCCTGCTAGTCACAGAACTGGGCTGAACCAGCCCGTAAACTGTTGACAGCAGGATACAAAGGATTTATCCATATTCAAGTTTTCATTAACTCAAACGAGTAGCCTTAGTTCTTGCATCAGCATTGGTAAATACAGTCTACAGATATGACAGTGTGCTGATAATCACAATGTTATACACACATCAATAAAATTACTATTACAAAGCAAAGAGATTTCTTTTATATTGTCTTCATGAGTGAGTGTATATAAATGGAAAATGATCTGATATCAAAATGAATTAAAGCCCCAAATCTTCCACATAGACTAAGATTTCTTCTGGTGAAATATAGGAGGATGTTGGAAAATAGGGGAAAGGTAATCTAGAACTGAGAATTTTAAATGGAATATGAAAAGCAAAGTAGTTTTAGAGCCAGTAACAGTTGGTGGATCAATTTCAGAAATAAAATTACCAAACATCCAAGCAGTACAGAGTAATGATACTTGCAAACTGAACTATAAAGACAGAAGAGGAGGTGAATCTTGGTGGTCTTCTGGATAAATGTATCATTTTTATTCCTTTTCTCAAACTGTGTCCACATGAGATGTTTTCATAAAAGAGCAAAATAGTCCTTTTCTCCATGCCCTTCCAAGTTTAAAGTAGCCAGCTTCCAAAGTTCCTGGTAAATGTCATGTCTGTAATTTTCTGGATAAGTAGACTGAGTGAGGAGTTCCAAGAGGCCAAAATAGATACACATAGCTACAAATGAGTATGTGGCAAGGCACAAAAATTAAGCTTTCTTATTTTGGTGCAAAACTCTGACTGAATTTATCTACATGTCCTGCAACTGTCATAAATAGTGGTTCTGTAGTTAACTGATGATTAAATATGCAACTGCAAATTCAAAGCCTAAATTCAATTGCTGAATTGAAATAAAGAGGAAATTTAATTTTATATTAAGGAACAAATTCAGTGCAGCCTTGACTGTAGAGCTGCCCTCAATTTATTTATAATTCAGTAAGTGCATATAAACTATTTAAATACTTTTTGATTACCAACTTGCATACATGGGCTTTTATTTTAAAGGAATTTGGGGTTTTCCTATAACAAGAAAATTTGGAAATAGGATTGGAACAGTAAGAAAATCCCTACTAGGATTAAAGCATTAAGCATTCTCTGTGTCTCTTCAATTACTGTTAATAGTTTGATCTTCTGCAGTCACAGAACAGACTGGATAATTACCTGCTTTGTGGGGGAACCTCCAATATGTTACCATGTTAACAAACTTGGGCACTTATAAGCCTCAAAAGGAGGGTTTCAGAAAATATGACATTAGCAATAAGACCACTTTATTATAGCAGCAATATTTGCAACAACCGAAGGGAAATTCCAAAATGTAATAGAACAAATCATTTTCAAGGACTGGTCTGACTGAATATTTGTAAAGATTGCATGTAAAGTAAACCCTCCCTTTATGCGTCATCCAACAATCTGCATCTTTAAAAATTTTGATTGAATTTAAAAAATAAATTGAAATTTATTTGGACTCATTATGTAAAAAAATGTATGTTTAATCTGCATTTTAACAACTTTATCATACCTAATACATTTCTGGTGTATTTGCAGAACAATATTATGAAAATAGGAATAAAAGAGTATCTTATTTTAAGATGTGTGTGATTTCTTAATAGAATATTCACATAATTCAATCAGTGTGGATCTAAGAAATGGAGCCTAAACGTATAGGCTTTGTTTTTCAAAAGAAAAGAGATTGCTGTGACACTTTACACAAAATGTAGTTCTTGTTTCTAGATGTGAAGTTGGTTTAAAAGATATAGTAGTTAAGTAGCTGCTTTCCAAATCTTAACCCTAATATTTCAGCAAAGGTTATTTTACCATGAAACCTCACAACACTCTAAGGTAAGTAGCTATTGCAAAAAATATTATAATGTCTATTTAATTGGAGAAAGGATATTTTTCCATTGTATTAGGTATTACTGCAATAATCAGGCTAAGTTATGTTCTGATAGTTTAGCAGTGAAGAAGATATACAAGAAGTAAATGGAACACTCTGGTTATGTCTGGTTATGGTACTGTTCCTTACAATAGTACAAAAGCACTGGCATTTTCTAAAAAGATTGTTGTATCTTTTGGAAAAGAAAGGATTCCTATAACTATTCAAAAATACATATTGAGATCAGGCTGAGTGCAGTTCCAAAGGCAGGAATGACCTATTTGTACAATAAGAAATATCAAGAGATCCAATTACTGCATGGTAAGGAAAGTTTTTTCTCACCTCTGGGATATACTGAAGAGATCATCACAGATGGAAGAACTCAGCTGAAGTAGTGTAACTAAGCAGAGTCTGAACAGCTTTGATTGGAAACCTCCTATGAAATTGTTGGATCTGTAGTACTTTGAAAATCAATATTTTCAATGTTGTCATCATACCAGTATTTGTTATTTTATGTCTACATTTTCCTGGATATGCTCACAGACAGAGGAATAAATTCAAGGTCTTATTTATTTCTGTGAAAACATCAATTTTGATTAGTTGTTACTTTGCCCAAAAGGAAAAATTTAAACAACAGGTTTTGTTGAGGAACTCAATTACTTTTTTTTTTTTTTAGCTCCATTTCTTTCTACAGCCACACTCACTGTCACACTTCTGTTGAACAATCATTAGATGCTGCTTCCTGTTAGTCTATGCAATCCCAAATTATACAAAATGGTGAGCATCTGAGAGCCTGAAGCTAATTGAAATATATGAATTCAATTGTTTAGGCTAAGATATCTGAACTATCAACTGCTCCTTTGACCTTCCAGCTTCTACCAAACTTTTTGAGTCTTTTGATGCTAATTTTGTGTTTACCCTACAGGGCTCTATGAATACTATCCAACCAATGCAGAACCAGAATGCTGTGATGTCAGATGGGGACTATTATCAGATCAACAATCCAAAGGGACTATAAAAACAAGTGGCTCAACAATGTGTCATAGGACATCGCTCACAGTTTCATCAGCATCAAGACTGTGTAATAGCAGACTTAAACTGTGTGTTCTTGTATTAATTCTATTACATACAGTACTGACAGTCTCAGCAGCACAGAACTCAACAGGACTGGGCTTTGGAGGCATAACAACTTTGGAAGATAATTCAACCAATGAGGAATGAAAAAATGATTCATCTTATATGATAGAAACACAAGAGGCCCAAGTGACTACAGTCAAATATAAAAATGACTGAGTGCTTTACCCTCAGATATCTTCTTCAATGACCTTTTGGGTAAAAGGAAAAGAATGGGCCACTACCCAAACAAGAAGAACACAAGAACACAGCTTTTTATTGACTAAAAGGCTGTATGGTGACTTAAATTTCTCACACCATTTTATACACTGTGTTTTAATGTTTGGAGTTTCTTTTTTTGTTTGTTTTTTGCACTTGTTAATACAGGATTTTATTTTTGGGACAGTTTCTCAAAGCTAAATTAAGTCTTTTCTCTGTCGATATATTTCTAGTCATTGTGTGTGTTCATCTGATAGTTCTGTCTTTTATGTCCTGTCAGTTTCTATTAGAGGAATGACTGCTATGATTCCATGGCATAGTAAAAAAATAATAATAATAATAATAAAAAAAGATTAAAAAAAATAAAAAAGAAAAAAAAAAGAAAAAAAGAAAAAATATACAAAAAGGAACAAGAAAACAAAATAAAGATTTAAAAAAAAACGCATACAAAAAAAAAAAAAAAGAGAAGAAAAAAAAAATCTAACTGTCCTCTTACCCATGGGAACCATTCATCTCCTTTCCCCTCCTCATGTCAGACAACGTACACTTGCTTCTGTCTGTGTAATCACAATGAATGGGTACACGATTCCAGTGTGCCTCTGCCACTGTTGCACAAACCTGTTGACTGAGCAAAGCCAAAAGGAGCATGAAAGGGGTTCCTTTTAGCTGAACAAATAAGTGCTCTCCTTACAAGGTGGGATCGGACAGTTAAAAAGTAAAATAAATATATAACAAACTGTTGCTCCAATACCCATTTTGAAAAGTCCAGTCCTTTCTCACTGGTCAGTTGAACAGGAGCAGCCTTTTTTTAGATATGCTATGTAAAACCAGTTATGCTCAGCAAGTTGAATAGTTGGGAAGCCTTCATATTGGAGGTGAAGGATTGGCATTCATTGTGAATTACGTTTTGAGTTCTCCTGCTGTCACATAACCAGCAGTTTTCCACAGGGAATGGGAGCAAAGAGCTTCCAAATTCCAAGACTTTTTGTCTCAACAAAATTACACTATAAACCTTTGAGCATCTTCAACACAAAGTATCTTTTTGGTTTTTATCCATTGTTTTTCCAATATCTATATGTTGTTGAAAGTTACTCTAGTTATTAAGGGTGCAAAAGAATGTGTTAGCACAGATAAAAAAACTATTTTATTTTAAGTATATAGGACAACCGTTTTCATAAATGTGCAATAAAATAGTAAAGATATACTAGGAAATGAGTAGTCAAGAGAAAAGATTGTAATCTGATTGTTGTTTTTTCATTGTTTGGGGTAGCTTATAATTTATTTACTTTTATTTTTGTGGGAACATTTCACCTGCTGAGTGTATGAGAATTTGCTTTTTAAAAAGGCTTTTTAGAGTTTACAGTAGAATCAATGGAAGGAAAAGTTAATAAGGGCTGTTTTTAAAAACTTTACATTCCTTCCTATTCTCTAACTACACTTGGGAAGTGCACTTTAGAGATGTTTGCTGTGTAGCTGGGAGATGAAGGAAGACTATAGGAAATGTTCTCTTAGGAAATAAATTATAGTTATCTACTTTCTAACTATGAAGTACCCCTTGATAAATATTAATGTTGTAAGAACATTTAATCACTGGTGCATAATGTGTTTTTGTATACATTGTCTGGTCTGTTAAATTCTGGAGGAAAAAAAAAAGAGAGATTAAATCCATGCTGTTTAAGCAAGTCAAGATGCACACACTAAGTTGCAAAGGCTCAAATATTTTGCAAGAATATTTGTTTTGATAGTGTTTTATTACAACACACACTGAGGAGCCTAAAATGTGCATATTTGTGCAAATATGACAACAGAAAGCACCAGCTAATGCAAAAGTCTTCAGCACTGGTTTCTTTCGATAACTTCTCCATTCCCTTCCTTACACATGCTATATTTTGCTCAATAAAACACAATGCTTTTTAGTTATTTTAGTTTCTGTTAGAAGCACATGTATTTATTGTATTGAATTAATGCAAAAAGAGAGATAAATGCAGAAATATAAGTGAAAAAGCCTTAACTAATGGTAGAATGTAGACTTTTGAAAGGATAGAGATGTAATTGAAAAGTGATGGAGCAATAACTGGGCAGTGTTATGGTACTGTACAACTGATGATGAGTCACACTACTGAGAAAGCTCCTACTAGGTGAGCTCTTGTTCAACTGACCTCTTAATTCAAGTGTACATGGTCAGTAAACAGTTTGTTATAACCTTTATCTACCTCTGCTGTGCAAAGGCCATCCAGCATCCATTTCTGTGATGTTCCTCTCATGTATTTTTTTTTGTTCATGCCATTACTCACTGTCATCTTTTTTTTTCACTGTACTAGTATACTGGCAAGTCTGGATCATCCCGATTTAACTGGCACATGAGGGAGAGTTATTATTTTTGTTTTGCCTCATGATGAATTAATGTTGAGTTCTTTTTAAGGCATTTTCTTTCCTCTCTCCTGCTCTTCTACATCCTTCATCCCTTATTTTTTTCTATAAAAATGTTTTCAAGTGGTATCACTGAAAAATATGACTCCTTCACTGCTTGGCTACACTCAGTCATGTGTCATAAAATATGAGATATACGAGGAAAACCACTGACAACAGCATTACATTCATAAAGTAGCCAATTTAGAGTTGGGCAAGGGAAAAAAAAAAAGAAAAAAAAAAGCGGGAAGTAATTACAGACTTCCAATTACTACATATAATATGTAATAAATTCTTCCCCCTCTCCCCACCTGGAGTCAGTGCTTGCAGTTCAATGGTCTGTAAATTTTCTTTGTCATCTTTCTGAAGTTTGTTTCTTTAATTTTTGAAACAAATAGTCATGTTGCAGAGGTGACTTTTGCTGGGGTTTATGTTGTCATTTTCACTCCAGCAGTGTGGTATACAGCTTCTCTTGATGGCACCTGGGACATCAGGAGAAGACAAAGACTCTTCTATGAAGTTAAGCAACATGTAATCATGTATGATGCAGAATCTCATTCCATCCATTCCTCATTCGTACTAGTTTCCCTGGCACAATCTTAAGCATGCTCAATATTGTGCACATATTACTTTTTTTCCAGAATAAATTTGCACCTTGCCACTGCTATAACTGCCATCTTGTTCCATTTCTCCTTGTACTGTATGCCTAATACACACATGATAAAGAACTGGCTTAACAAGCAAGTAATGCTAAAATATTTCTGCAAATGATTGATGAGAAGAAAAAAAAATATGTAGAATAATATTTATTTTATAATCATATGGAAAAGATATATTTCCCATGTATTTTATCTTATTTTCTGCAATAGGGAAAATCCAGATTTTGTGCAATATGTTAATACTGCTAAGCCAAATGTCATATAACATAACCAGAGCTATATGTTAGTCCTTATTGCATTTGCCTTTGGTAATACATTATACTGACATATTTATTTCATTAAAGAGACAGTATCTTTTTTTTCCCTTTTTTTTTTTTTTTTTTTTTTAATATAGCAGATGAAGGCTGTCCTTCTGCACACCATATTTTGAAGACAAAAAGAAAAAGAATTATGATGATGTGCTATGTTAGTTCTACAAATGACAAAACCAAGCCATCAGCTGCCAAAGAATCTATGGAACAGTAGAAACAAACCAAACATAGGCTTTCAAGAAATTTCTTCTTGAGGGTTATAAAAATTTTTACTGTAAATGATTAAAAGAGAAAGAATGAGAGCTATGTATCAAATAGCAGAAATGGCAGGTTTCATCTGGTATGCAATGTGGCTCTTAGCTTACGTAGTTATACTCTTCAATTAAAAAGTGAGGGACAAGGACATTGTCTTTTGCTCTCTGTATTTGTTATGATAATGTCCTTTTTGTAAGCATTGCCTCCCCACACAGATGATATGATTACCATGAGAGCTGAAGATATGTACAGACACACGAATTTACACAATGAAACTTGCCTTAGGTGACTACCGAAAGCACAAGCAAAACTCATCTGCCAAGTAGAGGTAGCTTATGTTGAAACTATTATATCTTAAGGAATTTTAAGATACATTTGAAAAGTCACCTAAGGAAAAAATCTCTGAGGGGGTTCTTACTGCAGCTTTTGCTTAAGTGTCATTGGTTCCAAGGCCCTTTGATCAGCTCTGCGCTGGTAGGCTAGTAGCCAGACCCAGAGTTATACTGACTTCAGTGGGCCTATCTACAGGTACAAATCTGCACCATAAAAAAGTTCACTGTAGCTCATAGGTCTACATTTGTTGTCCCATAGTTATTGCTCAGGAATTGTTCACAGACATAGTGCACCAAGAAGGGATTACTGGGTTAAGCCCTATCATAGTGTGGGTAAGAGACTGGCAATGGTACATTGGGAATAATTCTGATACATTATCATTGTCCTCATTGTCTCCTGTTTTATTAGTTTAGTGAATGAGCGGCTTCAAAATTTTGCTGGGAACACATAGGACAAGCTAATAAATCTCATCAATGCAAAATTAAATAACCCTTCTGGGGTAAAGAGAGATTCCATCATCTGTCAGCAGCTGTCAGAAAGCAACATTATTTTAGAAAAGTTTGCAAAAAAATAATAATTTCAGCTCTGACTATGATAGATTTCTTAAAAATTATATTATTGGAGTCAAATAGAACTGGAGTGCATATCATATCAGCTGAGATATTTAATTTGCCAACATATTCTCCAACAACTCTTAGCAATCACATTTACTGAACACTTCTAATTTTTCCAGCATTTTTTTGCAATCATTAACAAGCTCTATCTGTCCCTGGAGGGAGCACAAGGGAGGGAGAATAACTGTGCGAGATGAAACTAAAAGAAAAAACAGAAATAGATTTGGGCCAACTTGGAAAATCCATCTTCTTCAAAATATGAAAGAGTTGCAAAAAAAGATGCATATGTAGTTTATAGCTGTACAAAAAATAATTCTCTTTTAGGAGACAGAGAAAAAAATGTGTTCTTTGCAATTATTACAAATACAGCATATTGCAGAATAAATATACCAAAGGGTATGACCTATAAAATAAACAGGGAAAAAAAATTGTATTAGCAGGAATATTGTACTATAGATTGTGAATTTCCAGGTAGAATTTCAGCAACATAAATATGTTTTTTTATATGAAAACTAGAGAATAACTGTGAAAAAAAAAAAAAAAAAAACAGGAGGCCTTGGTTACAGGCCTGGTGTCCACTCAAAGCCTTGATTATGCTTCAATTTGAACTTCTACAATCTAGACTACATTCATCTTTGGGACATACACAGAATGACTTGCCCTGTTCACACTTGCAGCTTCAGCCAGAGCCCCATGAAAATGATCAGAAGACCTACCAGTCAACTTTGAGAGATATACATGTGCTGAACTTCCTGACAATTGAAATATTAAACCAATGTGCAGGCTTTGTTACCAGCCCTTCAGGTAAGGTGGAAGATCTTACCAGCAGTGTATGTCTCCAAGTCCATTTGCTCCTTTTGCACCAAGGACTAGATAAGCAGAAGGTACAGCAGGTTTTACAACAAATCACTGTTGAACTCCACTGTGGCAGGTCAGACATTTCTGCTCCCAGATGTCCCTCCATGTGATTTTGTCAGGACATATTGTTCTGCAGTAGGATCAGCAGAAAGGAAGACAGTGACGTACCACTCTGGTGTGAAATGAGAGGCACTTGTGAAGACAAGATTACTGACTGGGACATTTGTCACTTAGGCACAAATATTTTTCTTTTGAGTCTTAACAGTGGGAGGAATTGAAGAAAGAAAAGAACTTGCCAGAGGGATAAAGCAGGCAGAAAAGAAAAACAATGTTTTAAAATACTTCTACAAGATTTATTTAAATATCTCTTTAGCTGGATAATACTAAGCATCACAACACCAAACTCATGTATCTCACAACTAACGAATAGAAATTTCTGAATTAAGCAATCTTGAAGAAGCATAATACAAAATAGGAATTAATATAAGACAGCCTACTGAGGAAGATGTCACCTAAGCCAGTGCTCTTAGGCTAATCTTTCTTTAGGTCTGCCCTCTCAGAGCTGTTCTTTGAGCATCAAGGAAGCACCAATTTTCAACTGGGATTCACATTTCTGAAATGTTTGTGGTTTTTTTGTTTCTTCATTTTTGTTTCTTTGTTTCCTTCTCCCCACCCCCCCCAGATTTTGGTTCCAGCTTCCTAGCACAAAATATAGGTAGGGGATGAAGTAATAATCCAGTAATCCAACCCCAGCTAAAATGAAGTGAATGAGTTTCACCTGGATGACCATCAGTGCTCTAGTCAGCAGGTCACTCTTTAATGAAAGGAAGAGAGAAATCTGATTATTTTTTTAAATCTGTTTCTTTTCTGGTGTTGCTCCAGTGGACTCAGAATAATTAACTATTAATTTGCCAAGTAAAAATACTGCAGTGAAGTGGCAGAGATATAATATTTTTTCCTCTTCTGAGGAATGCTGACAGGTTAATTGTTAAGCAGCAGATAACCTGGTAACATTATGTGAATTTATATCATTTATTATAATTTAGATGGAGAATACAAGATTTCAAACAGTATATCTATTTTGCTTTTTTTTAATGGTGTTGAGCACATAGCACCTTACAGGATCAAGTTCCTATGTAGTATTGGTATTTAACATTGTAAAATGCTATGAAAACCTGCTAAGAAAACTACTGAAAGGGAAGTAGTGCAACTAAATCCACCAAAAGATATCAGGTCAAAGAACAATGGGGGAAACAGTCAGTAGTTGTTGTGGTTTCTAGAGGAGACTAGTAAAAGGCAAAATAATCTTTGTCTTTTCTTTCTCCCATTCCTTCCCTCCCTCCACCTTCTTGTTTCCATGATGTCACCAAGATGACCTAGAACGTATCTTAGTCTTCAAAGCCCTCTAAAAATTTAAATGCATTTGATAAGAAATAAAGCTGTCCTACTTTATATTTTGCTACATGTGCAGAAAAATATATATTTTCATTAACTAAGAGGTGATATTCTTCCACCATTTTTCTACCCATCACTAGTTCACATGTCCACCAAACACAATGGGATTCTTGCTTTTCATTTAGATGGAACTAGGAACTAGGAACTAGGATCAATGCCATGGAGCAAAACCTGCAAATTTCAGCACAGGTTTTCCACCGACTTCCAGGAGGATTATGAAAAACCAAGTCTCATTGAGCACTTATAAACTTACATGGATAAGATTAAAAAAACACATCTGAACAGCTGAAAGAATGAATTGCTCCAGAGGTTTGTCCAAGTAGTTGGTCAAATAATTAGCTGCATCTCTATGCAAAAGTCATGTTGAGCCAAAGCTTTGAGCTTTGATTTGATAGACCTTTCTTTTTCTGAAATCTAACTAGCTTCATTCAGGGTTTGAATATGCAAAAACTTAGACAAGATTATAAATATAAGTAGAAATATTTAAAAATCAAAAATATTTTAATTCCTAGAAGAGAAAATTAAATTTAGAAGTTCTTATAATTGCATTTTTTAATAATTTACCCTTAATAACAATATATTTATGTAGTTCATTAGAAGCTGCTTGGTTTCATTTATTTGTTTTCATTTGTTTGGATCAAAAATCAGTTTTTTGTCCTTTTTAAGATTCATATTGAACTATGCAGCTAAAAACAACTTGCTTATGTTAACAGATTTGCAGTTAAAATTATTCTACTCTTCTGTTATTCTCAGACTGTATTAACAGAAAACTCAAGTTAAAAGCAAATTTAATTAATTGTATTTAATCTTGTTTCCTTTTTTTTTTTTTTTTTTCCTTTTTTTCTATTTCTTTTTTCTTTTTTTCATTCTTTAAAGATAAGGACTGGATTTTATTTCAAATGGGCTAAACTGGCATCAGTGTTTTTTAACTATATGGAATGTCCTATGATTCTTAGCATTGAAAAGAGGGCTAAATGGTCCTGACAGAACAAAACAAAACAAAACAGAACAGAACAAAAAAGCTGTAAATTGTAATAATATATTAAATATTGTACTATTATAGCAACTTTAGTTAAGCAACTAATACTATCTTTAATTTTTTACAGAGAACTTTGATGAAATAATTTATTACAATGACTCACAGAAAAACTTGTTTTCAAAATGACAGGAGAAACTGTTGAAGATTGTGAAAAAATACGAAAAATAATGCTCTACTAAGAATAAATTTAAAGATGCAAACAGTGAGTCTGACTCTTTGGGTACTAAGGACTTCTGAATAAAATGAAACCCAAGGTGTTGGGGGGATAAAGACTTTAAATAATGACCATACTTTAACAGCTTTCTTTTTTCCTCAAAAGAGAAAGCAAACACGCACACATATACACACATAAACCCAAAGAAGAAAAAAATAGAATTTGTGTGCTAATTCTAACTACAGCTACGTATTTCATACAATACTTTTGACAAAATATAAGGGTTTCCAAATATTCCACCAATTTACAAGATAGTACTATACAATAGAGTAGCTGTTCATTGCTAGTAGAGGGAATGAAATTAAATTAAATTAATAATGATGCCAACAAAAGAAAAACCTTCAGTATCTAGATCATGTATGTGTCAAATTTCAGTGATATGAAATATGAAAAATACATTTTTTATTGCCTATGGGATATTCAGTTTTATACAACAATTATATGAAGGGAAAAAAATGACATTAGCTACTTGTCTGTTCATACAAGGATTTGTTGTTCTCCAAAGGGATGTATAATTGCACAACAGATCAAAGAGGTGAGTAAAGAGACATCTACAAGTTGGATTTCAAATGTTTCAGGATTTATTTTGGATGACAGTAAATGATGGCAACACATCTGTGGAAATCAGCATCGACCCTACCTGATAAGATGAACCATAATGCAGTGGTTGGAATAAGGTACAGTGGAAAACAACAAGTGAAAATTAAAATTTATTTCTAGCAACCCAAGCTGTAATTATGATTAAGAAATAAGCTAGAAGCTACATACTTTCACAACACTCTGGTACCTGCAGAAATGAAATCTCTAGTAACACTTTCACAGACACCCACCTTTTTACCTAACATTCTGCTCACATGGGTAGATTCATACAATTCATGAATGAAGTCCTCAACAATTACTTCAAAATGGTTCTATTACAAACTAATCTATTACAAACTAATTTCTGCATGTAGAAATACTCCAAAGCTAGACTTTCCCTACCATGAATAGCTTCAGGCAATGTGAATGAGAGTAATATCACCAGCTCAGTTGATTAAAATCAGTGGACCATCAATGCAGGTTCATCATTAGGACTTCTGTTACTAAGGAGGAAGAATGAGGCTTTGACCTCATTTCAAATCTGTGCTCAAATTTTCCCTAGATGCAACAAGAGAAAGTTTTCATTTTACTTATGTCTCATCAGGCAAAACGTGAATGCCAGTTAAGTGTGAATCCTGTTTTAAGAAAAGCTTTGGAACACAGAAATGTTTTCTCTTGCTGCCCATTATTCATGGGGTGAGAATAAGGAAATAAGGATTCTGTAAACCAAAATGAAACTTATTAAGCTCTCAGTATATATAGAATGTCATTTCTAGAGCCTGGGTCTTTTTTTTTTTTTTTTTTTTTTTAACAATTCCCATATTTTTAGGGCTCATTCATTACATTTTCCTTAATAAAGCTTCACAAGACTATGCTATTCTAAAAGGGGAAGACTATGTTCTTCAAAATTAAATAGATTTAACAGACTTACCCAGATAAAGACCTTTTTAACTACATATTCATCACTTCTTATTGCTTAGCTTATCCAGTCCACTCCATGACCTCTTGCGTCCTGCTGCCTCCTGCTTAATATCTCCTAAGCACACTCAGAAATTCTCAAGTTTCCGGAACAGAAGTACATATCTTCATGTGAGAAGCTTGGATGTCTTCATCTCAGTATCATTTTAACATAACAATGATTTAATAAAATTTATCAGGCAAATTTTGCCACAGGGACAATTAAACCTGAGTAATACAAATAAAAAACAGTTTAAATTAGACTATTCCTCAGATACATCAGAAAGGTCTTGGCTTCCTGGGAAGATTTTGGAAAATTACCAGGAGCAAAGCTGTACTTCACCTTTGATGTCCCACTAAAAGGAGAATTGATTCTTTCTGGTTATGAAGATTCATAATATATATTTTTAAAGCCTTCAGATGATATATATCGTGATTTCCTGTGTAGTAGTTAGAGTTGGGAAAGATTATCTGTAGGCAAATATTTTATGCCTTATATTTTCTCCTATTAGAAAATTTCACTCTGGATTTCATGTGGATTTGGTTTTATTTTGGTTTTTAATTTGGGAGGAAGGTGGGAGTTCAGAGGGGAGTTGTTTGCTTAGTGGTCTTTATTGTAGGCTTTCACCCTCAGTAACTAAATCAGGTAGTTTAAGGAAGCTTATATTCTTTAAGTAAAAATTTCAGAAATGGATAAAACTGGAGCTACATAGTTCAGGGATTTTGAGGCACTAGAAGATCTATGAGGCATAGACACATGGTTCTGTAATTTAATGCTACAATTATTGTTGCAATGAAGAAACAAGTGGAAAGTGGGAGAGTGATGGTCTGGTAAGAACAAAATTAAAAGTAGCAAATCAGATTTCCTAGATAAATAAATGCTGGTTGAAGAAAATAGGAGTTTTTTGTCATTATGAACATTACTTCTGATTTTGAGGTGGTTTTTTTTTCTCACCATTTTGTAAACATTCTCTTTCATGGCTACTCTGGAAAATCCTGTCTCTTCATAAAGTGAACAGTCCTTTTATCCTTGATAATAAACTACTCTGATATACTCCTTATTAAACAACAGCAACAACAACAGCAACAACAAAAAAACGATGACAACAACAGCAAAATAAGTGCTCATTAAGCACACAGAAGAAAATATAATTCATGTTACATCTCTGCAGGAAATTAATGAAGATACTAATATATAAGCCTTATTTTCTAAGCCAGCAAGAAAATTCACATCTATCTGCAAAAACAAAATCAAACAAAAAAAAAAAAAATGTTAGTGGAAGAACACAGCAAAGCTATTTCAGTGCTACAGTATGAAGTAAGTATAGCCACTGGCAAAGAATTTTAACAAATTTGCCTTTAAGTGGTCCAAATGCAACATGGTCCCAATGGTACAACATGGAAAATAAAAATTGACAAAAGTAACTTTATTATGTTTTTTTTAGACTCTTCTCCTATCAAGCAGCAGAACTAGAAGGAATGTCCACGAGTTGCACCAGGGAGGTTCAGGTTGGATATTAGGAGGAATTTCTTCTGATAAAGACTGACTAAGCATTGGAGTGGGCTGCCCAGGGAAGCGGTGAAAACACTGTCCCTGGAGATGTTTAAGGAAAGGGTAGATGTAGCACTTAGGCACATGGCTTAGTGAGCAATATTGATGGTGGGTGGGCAGATGGAATAGATGATCCTAGAGGTCTTTTCCAACCTTAATGTTACTATGATTCTATGATTATAGATACATAGAAAAAAATCAATGACGACTTCAAATAAAGTCTTATTTTTATATGACTTAGTGGAGCTCTGCGTATTCCCATTTTATTAAAGTTATGTGTAATTATATATTTCCTTCAAGATTTCTTGCAATTGTGAAACCATGAAAAAATTGAAGTCTTCATACAGAACTGTAAAAATCAGCTTTGAAAAATAGAAGAATGTGAAGAACTGCATTTAAACACCAAATGTTTTGAAATAACAAATGATACATGATGAATGTATCATAATCAGTTTAGAAGTGTGTTACTTAAAAACCTGGACACTTGTCTTAATGATTCAGGGCATTAGAAAGATGCTGCCACCATCAAATTCACCAGATACTGCATCCAATTGCACACTCTTTCCCACCAATTTTCACAGAGCACTGTGGAGTTAAATTTATTCTCATTTCCTTTCATTAAACTATTCTGGATCTTTTTTGCCCTTATAATCATCCTTCAGGAGCACAGAACCTTTGAAAAATTTGCATATGTAAAAGCATGGCATATTCTCATTTCTTCATTTCAGACAGACCATTAAGTTTATCCATACTGTCAATTTACTTAACCTTTGAACTTATCCAACATTATGTTGAAAGCAAAGACATGAAACTAATATTTCTTAGAGTCTGAACTGTCTCTTTCTTACTAAAGTTTAGCATTTAGAATCCTGGAACTGAATTACTCTGTCAGGTCCTATATTTTGAGCATTCATGTCAAAGACCTAGTACAGAATAACCTCTTCTCTGATCTAGTAATTAAAATTCCCATTCAGGTGTGGATGTTCTGTCTCATTTATAATTCAGATCTCATTTCACTTCACAGAAAATGTAGTAGAAGTATTAAATTTAAAAACGAATACATACATTTATATCTTAAACACGCAAATAAGTGTAATGGATTAAATATACAAGTAAATGTAGTGCAACTTGAGGCTTGCAGTGCCTAGCTGACATCTCCTACCAGTTTTACCGCAGATCTATAATTCTGAGTTAGGTAAAAAGGTTCTACAAAATCTATGATTAAATAAAGTGTTTCTTCATGGAATAGAAAAATTCTTAGAAAACTTTTAAGCTAGGCACAGGAAACCAAACCTTCTGTGTTCTCTGATCTGTAACAACTCCAATTTTATGAATAATTGTTTTCTACTGGGGACATGAATGCCATTTTAAATATTGGAGGGAGAATATAAGCAAGAATAACAAATTCCTCTCCTTAAGTGTAATATCTTTTTCATCAAATGCCAAAAGATGTAAATGAAATTAAGGAGAAGAAATTTAGCAACCTTTATTATAGAATTTCTCTCCTTTTCTCTTGCCCTTTTTATGGTAGTGCACACAATCGTACTTTTGTACGATTTGAATTTGATTTCCTTCTAGTTCTGCTGCTTGATAGGAGAAGAGTCTAAAAAAAACATAATAAAGTTACTTTTGTCAATTTTTATTTTCCATGTTGTACCATTGGGACCATGTTGCATTTTGTATTTCAGTGGTTTAAAAATATGTAGCATGAGGACAACAGTCTTTAACTTTCTTCCTGTGGTTGAGATCTGCTTCCTTCATGTGAGCACCCCTCACTTTCAGGCTAATAGGTACTGTCTTTCTGTTCTCTTTAATCTGTTGCTACTGTGCATGGCAACATATTAGTTCAAAATTCATGGGGACTGAAAGGGAAAGCCTGAAAACAAGAATGAATAGTCAAGAGGGCAGATAAATTCACTTGCTTCATATGCTTATTCTCTTCCAAGACTCAGCTCCTTGCTGTAATACATTTCACATCATCTATCGCATTCAGGAAATTCATGACTCATTACCTCGTCTGTCTGAATGGCAATTTTCCAGAGATTTGCCTGGCTCAGAGCACCTGGCCTGAAGTAAAGAAGGCAGAGTCAGAACTTCCATCCACCATGAGGCATAAGATTTCTAAGTTTTTACTTTTCACAATTTTTCATCAACTTATCATTAAAATATTAGTAATCATTAAAATATGTATTTATAAAAAATGCAGGAAAAGGAATCATTCTCTAAGAAGTTCTGGTTATTTTCAAATGGAAGACTCATGAAAGCTCAAAAGAAAGCACAAAATCGAAGACATCTTGTGTCCTTTCTCTGTAACGCTGAGGGCAGGAACTTAAAAGAAATGAGTGGATGAAGGCAGAATCATACTTGGGGCTACAAGTGAAACCCTTCCTTGCCCACTCCACCACTCCCAGGGGCCTCTGTACAACAGGCACAAGGCTCTGGATGCAGAATGCCCGTATGTGGGTGGTAACAGCCCACTTACAGAAGAGGAACAAGAAAACCCAAAAGGAGAAAAGCCTTCCCCCAGTATCAAGGCTACATCCTCAGAGAAGAGATAAATACTAGACATAGGTAACTCCTCTGGAACGCCCAATATACAGAGCAGACACTTCTTAGAAAAGTCTGTTGCCTCCCTGGGGCTCAGGTGAAAGAAATTGCCAGCAAACTGCCCAACCTAGTATAGTTACCAAATTACTACTGCCTGTTACTGTTTTTCCACATGGGGATGATGAAGCAACTATACTTAGTTCAAGGGGCATCAAAAGGGACTTCAGAGACTTGGAACATCTGCTGAAGGAATTGCAGGCACAGGTCATCTTCTCTGTATCCTGTAATGGATGAGGACACTGAAGGGAATGGCAGAATCCAATCTTTAAATGCTTGGCTTTGTGGATGATACCTCTGCCAAAACTTGAGGTCACCAGAAGGTTTTCACCTCTCTCAAAGGGGCAAGAGGATCCTTGCACCTAGCAGTGCTTTAAATTCAGTTTGAAGTGGGAGAGATATAACAGTGAGCCTGCCTACAGTTAAGATATTGTCCTGAGATGCTCCGGCAACACTGCAGCACATCTGAAATCTTACAACATACCTAGCATACAGTAAAGCAGAAGGGAGATTCGTAATCCAGCAAGGAATTAACTTTGTGGGGTTTGAGTAGTGTTAATGATTATAAATAAGTTTTGCTCCAAACTCCAACACTAAAGGAAAAAAAAAATTACTCAATCTGTCCACTGAGACAAATGATTACTAAGATAAAGGGCATCTTTAGCCTGACATATCACTTCCTTCTTTGAAATCAGCTATATTTATGTAGATTAATGAATGTTTATAATAGTTGTAATGTCAAAATATTTAGACATCAACAGGTATGGACTCTTATGGCTCAAAACAATCAGATTACAAATGTATGCCTAAACATAGCAGCAATTTTTTAAAACACAGACATTCTCAGCAATATGTAGTAATTCATATTTAATGTGGTTTTCATGATCATTCAGCTAGAGTGTTTATGTTCAAGGATATCTAACGGAGTACTGTGGATACCAATATCTTTTGCATAAAGGCCTGGTTATTAGTATGTTTTTTCAAACTGGTTGTTCAAAGTGACATGCAAAGCTGTCAGTACTGGATCCCTGGCTGTTTGCCCAACTAATACAAAGCACAGTGCTAGCAGTTCCAAGTAACTGTGTAGTAGCTGTACACAACACTAAGGCCTTTGTTACCTACAAATGCCATGCAGGTGCCTTCATAGACATGTTGTTAAGTGATTAAAAGTAATCTATCTCCTTTCAGTCCTGAATTATTATCAATGTACAGTATGCATCAGGTAGCACTTCTATGTTAACACTCTACTTCTACTCTCTCTTCTTTGTTTAGATATATTCCTTCAGAAAGAAGTTGGAGTATCAATTGTGTACAAGCATTTTACGAACGTTTTCCCTTCAAGGCAAAACCAATTGAGTTCTTCAGAATTGGTACAGGGCACAAGTTCAATCTGTACGACCTAGAGTTAGAATAAACTACTTTTAGTCATGAAACATACGAGCTACTTTTTTTTAAGTGCTGGAGGACACCACGAGAAGTACATAAACTTTGAATACGAGGGCTAAATAGGAGTTCTTGGTTAAGAAGATCTTAAATTCTGATTTACAGTAACTAAATAATCGCAACATAAATATGTTACTAGACTGAATTTAAACATGTGAGCTATATGTCGTTGAATGAGACACTTAGCTCAATTTCAAGTCATAACCAAACTCAAGTCAGTTATCCCTGTACATTGATGGAAGGTACTTCTATCACTCGTTTTTGATTTACTCAATCTCAGATTCAGATCTGAGATAGATCTCAGATTATCATATTCAATGTGTGACTTTCTCTTTAGACATCTAAAAATTCTTTAAAAAATGAAATATGAGGCAGAGAAGGAAGGAGAATTTTGTCCACACTTCTCTACATAATTTCAGCAATATTTTCCACAGAATAACACCTGAATCTTGGGAAATGGGTCTTTTGTTTGTTTGGTTTATTTGTTTGTTAAAACAACAACAGCAACAAAAGCCCTAAAGCATTTCAAGCGCTGCTATTTATTAATGATCTTGGGTCTTCCAAAAACCAAATTACTTTCCCTAGTAACCACCGGGTGGCAATCTTAAACTTAACCTGCTCCATTAACTCCTCAGAGGCAGCTACTGCGGGCTGAGAATATGCTGTAAGCGTAAGGCAGAAGACGTCTCCATGGTGACTATTATACTCTGTTGTTTGTCATGAGTGAAACCAGACGAAACCGTGTTCATGCTTCTAAATTACATATTTCATCTCATTAAGTCCTGAGCAACTAACCTTGGAAAAATGCATCCTACTGAAATAAGTACTTTGTCTAAAAAAGAGCCTGTAGATAGCTTATTATCCACATGGTATTTTCAGCCTTCTGGACAGTGACCATGGAGAAAATTCCTGAGGGAGAAGGACAATCCCCCCCCCTCCAATCTAAAAATCCAAACTGGCTTTTCTATAGAAGAAATATATATATATTTAATGTAATAAGTTTTCATACTGATTTTTTTTTTCTGTCTTCTCTTTGGGCTTTGAGTGAGACGTACAAGCTAAAGCAGTCAGAGAAAGAGGTTCTGCTTTTTCCCTTACATGTCATTTGGTTTTTAAAGACCTAAGAGTCCTGAAACAGCAGCTCAGCTCTCAACTTTACCAAAACTTTGAAAGCTAAGGATGGAAAGCATGTCTATATATGAACATTTCTTTAAAGAGAAAGACAATAGATATCTTTGATTCTAAGAGTTTTAAGATATTAAAATACCAATTTTTTTTTATTAATTTAATTTAGGAATAGAAGATTTAAAGATAAAAAATTCTATCTCACTTTTGTTTTCTTTTGTTGTTTTTTTTTTTCTTCCAGATCAACTTCATCAAGATCTTTTGCTATAGAACTTTTAGTCTTAGCTCCCAAAGTCCTAGCTTTTTGTGCCATGCGTGAGTATACAGTACAGAAAGCAAATGATCTAAAAACAGATAATGAAATTTGTTACAGACCCAAGAAACACTGGAATGAAAAAAAAAGAAAAAAAAAAAAAAGGCAGACAGAAAGAAAATCTGAATTGAATAATTGAAAAACATAACATAAAGGAACCCACAGGGAAAAAAAAGGGAAAAAAAAAAAAAAAAAAGAGAGAGAGAGAGAAGAAAAACCTATAATATAAGATAAAATTGTTGGAAAGTGATAAAGCAAGCAGATAAATATATCACCAATAGGCTGTGCGAGCATCGAGTTTTGAGTATAAAAATTTTGTCCTCATGCTTACCTTTGCTGTTAAAATCACTTCTAGAAATAGTGATAACAGGATAAGAAAATTATTAATAATAATAATAACGATGAGACCTTAATCTACACAATGTAGCCAAAAAAATACACTAGCAGCCTCTGTGATGTATTTATTAACAATTTTCTATATTAAGTGTTCTACAGTCTTCTGGAGCATTTGTCAAATGCAGCAAATTTACAGTCCAATTGTGTGAATTGACGCAGAAATGTGCGATCATGTCTGTTTTTCATTCAGCTTTTCACTGCCCTGCAGGCTGCACACTATCTTGTATCTTCTCCCTGAAAAAAAAGTCAAATTTCCAAAGTCAAGTTTACATTTCTATTACAATTTTAACTTCCCTTCTTTCATTCAAAAATTAACTAAATTTCACTGTTTACAATGAAATTTAAAGAAAGTATACAGCTTTGGTATTGCTCCTTGAAAATCAAAATCAGGTAATTTGGGTTTTAAAACAACAAGGTCTATCTTTTTGCAGTCACCTTAAAAAACTATGAAGACTAAATAAAAATACTTGTGAATCTAAGGAATTTTGTTCTGGGAACTTGTGATTCTCTGTAGAAATAAGTAGATGGCAGTGTTGTTACACCATTCAAAGCATTCATTTCTTTATTTCTGGTATTGTCAGAAACCATCATTTTAATCCAACATTAAAAAGTCAAAGCATAATTACCATTAATGCTCCCCCTCTCTTGAGCAATGCCATCAGGGTATATCCTGCAAATGAATTGAAACTGTTAATTATAATTATATTAGACACCCATATTGTACGTTTCAGTATTGCTAGTGTCGTCTTTAGCTCTTTGTTTATCATTACATGGGAGATATTAATGTAAAAGGATGAAGACCACAGTCACTTTTTTATAGTACAAAAATAATGCATCCTATTTCATTAACAACCCAGCCCAATAATGTGAAAATATTTGTAACTTGATTATTTTACATTTTATATATATGTAACAAAAAAGAAGCTGTTTAATTTTTCCTCTTTTAATACTGTTTGCATTCTAATTAATATGTTTACATTAATTTATGAAGAAATAAAATTTCATATTCATTTTGCCTAGAAACATATATCTTCATATTCAGTGAATCATCCAGAGAATTATTTCAAGTAGAGCTATAATGAGCATACAGCATAAAATGCTGTCTCTGAAGAAACTTTGGAAAAACATGTACTTTTTTTTAGCACTTCATACTGTCTTCTTAACACCAATTTTCCTAGCTCTGTTTTTCTCTTAGCAAAACCCTTGTTTATTCTTAGATTCCTGACCTTTCCAGAAATGAACCGTTATCTTTCCCTTAGCATTTTATTTAACCAGCCGTTCACATTCTTTCTGATGTACCCCCTCCACCCCTGAAATTTTTCAGCTATGCTCACTGCTGAATGCTGTACTGACTCTGAAGCTGTGTTTCCATACTCAAACTTCTGACTTTTCTCAGAACTTGTCTGAACTTGATATCAAGAAATTATTGTTTTTATTACTTAAGAGTTCATTTTCATTATTTTATGTCACCTTGATTGAAGGACCATATAGTCACCATCTAAAGCATGGGTATAATTGTTCTGGTATAAAAGATCTTTTGTTGAACATGACCAAACATCTTCCAGTTATAGCACTGTGAGTAAGATGATACTACTTGCAGCAAATCCTTTGGCCCTAGGCCACCATCTCTATCAGTTGTACCTTTGTCTGATGAGTCAGTTGAGGAGCTTATTCAGTTGCTAAATGTTTCATTCAAAATAAGCCAGATCTATAAAGAACGGCTAACCAATTTAAACTAATTAGATAACTAAGCATGCAACTTCTCTCTAATCAGACCATGATCGTAAACTGGTAAAGTTCAGTTCAAAATACAAGAGACATTACTCATTGTTTGGTAAAGAGCATTGTCTCTGTACAAGAAACCTTTCACCATCCTGACTCATACTACTGAGTAGTTACCCACTCTTACCATGTCAGAACGTCATCTGAGAAGCATACTGATATTTCTCCTTGAAAGGTAAATCCTGGGTATAATTCCTTAAGAAAAAATATAGGTTACTTAATTTCGTTCCAGTCCAGCTTTCCATCCTTCCTCAAACCCTGGCCAACTGCAGTGATTACAAACATGTGGCTTGTAATTTGGTAGTGCAAGGAGCTGCAAGGCAAGCTCAGGTCCTCAGGGCTCCCAGTGGCCAGGGAACATGGAAGCTTTCATTGGAGGCAGTATTACTTGGCTTCCTTGGGATACCAGTACTGCAGGAGCTTGCAATGGGGAGTGCCAAGAAAGCAGAAAACCAACTGTTAATCAGATTTTTACTGAGAAACCTTACTGGATACAACTGGGAAATTACAAAAATTTGACATGTTTTGATGGAACATTTGAAATGTTGTTGAATATGCATTTCCCAGTGGAAGGTTTCCAGACAGCTGTCATAAATTTAGGCCAAGACAGATAAACAAATACACTGTAGATATCATAAACCATTCTCTTCTTGTCTTTAGATTAATGCTTCAGAAAGTCATTTGCAATAAAATCCTTTGAGTTTTGAGTATTCACTTTATCTGAGCTCAGAGACAATTATGTTGATGTTTTACCACTCTTCATGTAGAAAAGGTTCTCCAGAAGTACAGGAAGAGGTTCTGCATGAGTACACGATGAATTCTGCCTAGATAATCAGTAACATCCAGGCGGATAATATCTATTCTCCACCTTAGCAATTACTCATAAGCAATTATTAGATCTATGTTCACAATTATTTCATATTCAGTCAGCCCCCACGACCTCCCTATGTCTCATAAGAATATACATGTAGATCTTGCTGCATGAAACTCTTGAGAAAGCAAACTAGGCAACAGAAATGACAATGTCTATGTCTGATCATTATGAAAGATCTTTCTCTGGCATTTTAAAAGCAGCTATCAGCTTCAGAATTATCCAAGGTTCCCTACAGAAAAAAACTGAAAACTTCTTAAGTAACACAACCTAATATTCCCAAGGTAGGAACATCTGAAAGTGATCAGAAAAACTGTAATCTAAGAATTCTTATTTCTATCCACTACCTATAAACATTCTGAATGAGTATGTCAAACCTGAATATCTAACTCTTTAGAATGTAAAGCTGGTAAAGCATGCCACAGTCTGTAGACCATATATGAACAGTTAAGGCCCCTCTCTCATCCAAAAGTGTTTCATTGATTCTTTTAGAAGGATCTACGGACTATAACTGAACCATCACATATAATGTTGATATTGATCTATTTGCTCTGAACAAAACCTCTATATAAAAAGTTGGTAACATAGCATCCCATTAATATATTCTTTTATAAATCCATTCTGCTCTTGCTCTTGTTGAAAGTCAGGTTTCAGTTAAAAGGTTTTTGTTCTCTTATTCAAAGCCGTCCAGGAAAGAATGACCTGAAGCATTTGCGTTTAATTAAAGTGACCATTTTCTACTTGACCATGGAGGACTCAAACTGTAGTGAAAAAATTGAAAAATAATAAATTCACACTGAACACATCATAGGAAAAAGTATCACATCTATACAGTGTCTTAATGGACAAATCAGGAGGTTATTAGAGTTCCTAGTCAGTTTCACAGGTCCACCTATCTTTCCTGCAGGCATTTTAGCTGACTTTCTACAGTATTACAAATCTGCATTTGAAAGATTAAAAAAAAAAAAAGCAGATATAAGTAGATATAATTAATTTCAAAACACAAACTAATATATAATTTTTTTTTCCAGTAAACTCCTATAATGAAAAATACACATTCAAAATTTTATTAATTTCCTCACAGAATTCAAAAATAATCTCTATCTCTCTAATAGTACAGTATTAGAAAGACTATAATTAATGATATTTCTTCTAAAATCTTGTGATTTGTTCTGAAAATAGTGCACATGAGGTTGGGCAGAGAGAGAGAACACAATATGGTGTAGTGTAGTGTAGTGTAGTATAGTATAGTATAGTATATAATAGTATAGTGAAAATAGATAGTAACATTTTTGTTTCAAGAAAAAGCAGTGGGAAAAACATAATTAATGGATAATCATCACTCTAAAGACGCAAAGCACAGAAAACTACATCCAAGCACACTGCAAATCATAGAATTATAGAATTATAGAATTGCAAGTTTGGAAACAACCTGCAAGATCATCTAGTCCAACCGTCCTCCCATTACCATTGCTACCACAAGCCTCTAAATCATATCTCGTAGCTCCTCATTCAGATGCCTCTTGAACACGGCCAGGAACAGCGACTCCACCACCTCCCTGGGCAGCTCATTTCAGTGCCTGACACTCTCTGAGAGAAAACGTTTTTCCTCATGTCTAACCTAAACCTCCTCTGGTACAACTTGCGGCCACTTCTTAGGGCCTTGTTTGTTGCCTGGGAGAACAGGACAAACCCCTCCTCATCACAACCTCCCTTTAGGAAGTTGTAGAGTGCAATAAGGTCACCTCTGAGCCTTCTCTTCTCTAGATTAAACAATCCCAGCTCCCTCAGCTGCTCCTCATAAGACTTGTGCTCCACACCCCCTCACCAGCGGCTACCCACAGCAAGGGCATTCAGTACCAGTCCAGATACCTTACTGAAGAGCTGCAGAAGATTTCCACATTTCATTGCCCTTCTCTGGACACGCTCCAGGGCCTCGATGTGTTTTTTGTAGTGAGGGGACCAAAACTGAACACAATACTCGAGGTGCAGCCTCACCAGTGCTAAGTACTGGGAGTGATTACCTTCCTGGTCCTGCTGACAGCACTATTTCTAATGCAGAACAGGATGCCGTAATTGCAAGTTTTCTACAGCATTTCCCAGTCTCACCATTTACTTCTGCTAAATTGGGATTCATCTTCGAAATTTTCTCTCCAGCAAAGGGTATTCCACACTGTTGGCTCGTGTTCAGCTGAGCATCAACCAACACCCCCAGGTCTCTTTCCTCTTCACAGTCATAATATGATAGACATCTGATTAGAATGGACGTGTATTTAGATCAAAAGATTTCTCTCAAGTAATCCAACAAATAAAGATGGATTCCTCATAAAGATCAAGTGTAAGTAGATGCAATTCCATCAAAGAGTTTTAAAACTCATTGCTGAATTTATTGTGATTACTATATTTTTCATATGTGCTTCTCTTTACTATATTGTTTTTTTTTTTTTGTCAGACATTTCATTCATCCTATTTTGATGGGAAAATGTTGTGTTTTTTATTTTTCCTTTTGCAATTTTTTTCCTTAAGAAATGCACATTTGAAATGCAAAATAATAAGTAGGAAAAAAATATTTCTTTATTGAAAAATTCAATGTTCTGTCATTTTCCTTTATACTAGAACAAATATATACTTTTTACAAGGGTAGATATTAATAGGACAAGACGGAATGGTTTTAAGCTCAAGGAGGGAAGGTTAAGGTTGGATATCAGAATCACAGAATCACAGAATCGTAATAGTTGGAAGAGAACTCCAGAGATCAAGTCCAACCCCCCTGCCAAAGCAGGTTCCCTACATCAGGTCATACATGCGGGTCTTGAACATCTCCAGACAAGGAGACTCCACAAGCTCCCTGGGCAGCCTGTTCCAGCACTCTGCCACCCTCGCCATAAAGAAGTTCTTGGGAACATTTGTGCAGAACTTCCTATGCTGCAGTTTCTGGCTGTTTTCCCTTGTCCCGTCTCCTCACACTGCTGAAAACAGTCTGGTCTCGCCACTCTGCCCCCCACACTTTAGATATTTCTAGACATGGATCAGGTCCCCTCTCAGTCTTCTTTTCTCAAGGCTAAACAGACCCAGTTCACTCAGCCTTTCTTCACAGGGGAGATGCTCCAGGCCCTTCACCACCTTTGTGGCCCTCCACTGGACTCTTTCCAAGAGATCCCTGTCTTTTTTGTACTGGGGAGCCCAGAACTGGACACAGTACTCCAGATGAGGCCTTATCAGGGCAGAGTAGAGGGGGAGGATCACCTCCCTCGACCTGCTGGCCACACTCTTTTTAGTGCACCCCAGAATGCCATTGGCCCTCTTGGCCACAAGGGCACACAGCTGGCACATGGCCAGCCTGTTGTCCACTGAAACACCCAGGTCCCTCTCCACAGAGCTCCTCTCCAGCAGGTCATCCCCCAACCTGTACTGATGCATGCAATTACTCCTCCCTAGATGCAACACTCTACACTTGCTTTTGTTAAACCTCATCTGGTTTCTTACTGCCCAGCTCTCCAGCCTGTCCAGGTCTCGCTGAATGGCAGCACAGCCTTCAGGTGTGTCAGCCAATCCTCCCAACTTCATATCACCAGCAAACTTGCTGAGGGTGGCCACTATCCCCTCATCTAGATCATTGATGAAGATGTTGAATAAGACCGACCCAGCACCAACCCCTGAGGAACATCGCTACTTACAGGTCTCCAACCTCACTCTGCACCACCAACAATGACCCTCTGTGCTCTGCCAGTCAGCCAATTCTCAACCCACCTCACTGTCCACTCATCTATCCCACACTTCCTCAGCTTTGTTATAAGGATTTCATGGGAGACAGTATCAAATGCCTTGCTGAAATCAAGGTAGACTACATCCACTGCTCTCCCCCCATCCACCCAGCCAGTGACAGCATCATGGAAGGCTACCAGGTTGATCAAGCATGACCTCCCCCTGGTGAACCCATGCTGACTACTCCTGATAACCTGCTTTTCTTCTAGTTCCTTGTGATGGCATCCAGCACAAGCTGTTCCATCATCTTTCCATGGGCAGAGGTGAGGCTGACTGGCCTGTAATTACCTGGATCTTCCTTCTTGCCCTTTTTGAAGACCAGAGTGACATTGGCTGTCCTCCAGTCTTCAGGCACCTCCCCCATTATCCAAGACCTCTCAAAGATGACAGAGGGCGGTTCGGCAATCACCTCTGCCAGCTCCCTCAGCACCCGTGGTTGCATCCCATCAGGTCCCATGGATTTATGAACATTGGTGTTTCCTGGGCGCTCTCAGACCGCCTCTTCCCTGACTAAAGAGAAGTCTTCCATTCCCCAGACCCTTTCACTAACCTCCAGGATCTGAGATTCCTGAGGGGGAGCTTTTTCACTGAAGACAGAAGCAAAGAAAGCATTCAGTATCTCTGCTTCTCATCATCCCCCGTTACCAGAAAACCCCCCTCAGCATGCTGCCCAGAGAGGCTGTGGATACCCCATCCCTGGAGATGTTCAATACCATTTTGGACAGGACCCTTGGCAACCTTGTCTAGTACCAAGTACAGAGGTTTATGGCCCTTCCTGTGACAGGGGGACTGAAACCTGATGATCCTTGGTGTCCCTTTCAACCCAAGCCATTCTATGATACTGTGATTCTATCTTCTTCTTGTACATCTAGTCTTCCATATCTGGGATGATTTAAATAAAAAGTCTTACACATCAACAAGGGAGCCAAAAAGAAATTAGCTTGTGAGAAACATTTCAAATCTCATGTGTGGTCTGTTGTTATTAGACAGTTCAAGTGTGCATGTGTATATACACATTTCTTTTTCAGGCTATGCGAAGGATATTTAAACTCCTCTTAAAGTTGATACCAACACAACTGTGAACAACAACAAGAATGAATATAATAGACATATTTGAATAAAACTGCTGTTCCCCTGTGTTTCAAAGCTTCTATTTTTCCTCTGGAGTCTCCCATTCTTAGTTTTTAAATTGCCTATGGATGCTACAGTTGGTCAGCCTCTTTAGTCCAGATTGGCGATTACTGCATGACCTCTCAAGACACCCTCTTTTCTATTGTCCACTGTATTTGTATTAAACAATATTATGAGGTATATTGTAGTAAACTATATAACAAAAACAAACAAAACAAAACAAAAACCCCACAGAGTAACTGGGGATGCAGTTAGGAGAAAAGATTGTTTTACTACTCTTAAATTTTAAACAGACAAGGGCTTTATCTTTTATTCAATCACTCCCTGGATTTCTAGAGTCTTTCCCCCTTCGTCTGAGCAGCTGAGAAATTTAATTCAGTAGTAAAAAAAAAAAAAAAAGAAAAGAAAAAAGAAAAAAGCAAGGTGCTTCTTCATTTCCTTGATTGTATTTTACTATGCAAAATGAACACTGAATATCTATAGGATAATATAGGGTAGGCAGAATGTAGGTTAAAAGATAACTTTATTTCTTCATTCTACTCCAAACAGTAAGTAGCTCCCAGTTGTTTTTGTCAAGAAAAAGTAACATTGACAAGATGGCAGGGTGAGAGAGTTTAGGCTCTACATATGTGAAGAAGAAGAATCAGAGAGATTACTAAGAAAGAAGAAAAAAAAAATCATGGAATGAAAAGCTACTTATTTCCGTATAATAATAAAAAAAAGAGAAAGCAAAAATAAACAAACAAAACAACAACAACAACAAAAAACTTTCAAATCACAGAATCATAAGGGTTAGAAGAAACCTCTGGAGATTGATAGTCTAGACCAACACTCCCCTCAAGTAGATTCCCAAGAGTAGGTGCATGGTACTTTGACTGTTAATGTCTAGAAAATAGTTCCCTACCAGGAATAAAAAGTAGAGTGAAAGATTTCTTAAAATTTTCTTTTATATTACTAGTAGCATGATTTGAATCTCAGGGTTTTAAAAACTTTACCATGATAATAAAAAAAAAATGTGGCTATGTCTGAGTCCAAATAGTACTAGCAGACAAAACTACTCAGTGTTCCATTATAAAAGGATAAAGCCATGCCTATCCAAACAACCACCAATAGGCAGAATCAGACAATCATCATACAGATAACAACAAATCCTCAGGTTTGTTTTTGGTGTCTGATCCAGGCATAGGTTCTTACCAGCTAAATGAAATCAGCTAATGATAGTGTGATGAAGACCAGCTGCAAATCCATCAAACTTAACCTCCCACTATAATTAGCTATATTATCCTGCCAAGCTCTGGGCCTTCAACATTTCAGGAAGAGGGACTGAAGCCTCTGCTACAAGAAGCCTGTTAGTTCGAAACTAGGGCAAATAATCTCTTTATATAGGCATAATGCATAAAGTAAACTTACTCTACTGAGCAACAGCAGCATGGAAAAAAACAAGGTTCCTTATTAACCACTATTGTTGCAAGACCTGCTTCAATCACAGTGTTTCCTTGGATGGAATATAGCAGAAAGGAAAAGAAAATTTCCTGCAAGAACTAATGTGTTGAAGTACTGGCACCACAGATGTATAGGAAAAGAATGTTTTTCCTCTGCTTGTTTTTCATGCACATAACAGTTTTACTGCCATACAACAGTTTTACAACCATACAAGGAAGAGTATCACTTACTTCATAACTTCCAGCAGCGCTGAGTCTCCTCTCCCAGAAGCAAGCAGCAGTAGGAAGTGACTTTGCTCACTGTTGTACACAGGCCTAAAAAAAGAAAAAGTAAAAAAAAAAATCATACAAATGTCTATCAAGACCCAACTGTCTTAAAAACTCCTTCCACATCAAATTGCCAGAAATGAACAAGGCATACAAATGGAATATATCACATGATTACCTTATTCTTTCTGCTGTCGGTGACAGCCATAGACTGAATCCTGGACTGGCTGGAATTTTAGACTTGTTCAAAATGTTCATCCTTATATTAGTATGACAGCTCAGGAGTGAAGAAAACACGATACTTCAAGCCTATTATTATTTCCAGTATCTCGAGAGATGTGCCTACTATTGTGTTAACACTTATCAGTTGTTCTAGTTAGACACATACTCAAGTGTTTCACTTCTAAACATGGAAATACAGAATCCCAAATAATTATTCCTTGAAATGGAGAAAGATCATATCAAGTGAAAGTATTTATAACATCTGTTCCTTGAGACCAAAAGTAATTGTTCTTTCTTTTTTTCTTCCTTTCTTTACCTCTTTCTTTCTTTTTAACTTTTTTTTCACTTTTTTTTTTGTTTTTGCCTGCCTCCCTCCCTCCCTCCCTCCCTTCCTTCCTTCCTTCCTTCCTTCCTTCCTTCCTTCCTTCCTTCCTTCCTTCCTTCCTTCCTTCCTTCCT